>CAJNSZ010000319.1:97437-116548 GCA_905329745.1 Rotaria sp. Silwood2 | reverse complement strand
TCATTTCTTGACGGATCCTTCTCATCTTCGAACTCGACTGAGACATTGATGAGACTGAACTGTGTAGAAAATTTCATCAAGATCTGACTCCCCTTTCGAAAGTTATCGTGTATACGGACGGCCGGACGGACACACTGACCGATTCTAGAGTGTACTCACTTTTTGAGTACACAAAGAGAGCTTCATCAGAAAAATAATCTTGGTAAAGAATCAAAGTCAAATGAAAGATGGATACGTCTGATTTTCGTTGAAATCAACCATATAATTTATCGAGATTCTTAATCTCATTTACAAAAAAAACAAATCAATATGTCTTACTGAAGGAACAGTAACTGAACCAAAAATATTTCTTAATACAACAAGTGTACGACCAATAATAACATCATCCGTTGCACATTCAACAACATTAGCAGCATCACCAGCAACTAATGCAATGAGTACAGGTGGTTTGGTAAAACACCAAAAAAGAAATAATTCTCCACGTGATGATGTTGAAGCATTAACATGAGCAAATAATGTATGATTTGCATCCCAAAAGATTTTATCAAAACATAGAACAACCTAAATTATTATTTCATAATAAAAATATAAATTAAAAAAATGAAAGATATGTTTTTTTTTTTTATACTTTATTCAAATTTCCAAAACCAACTCGATCAATTGCTGATTGTTTATCTTCAGGTAATGGTGGATCAAATATAATAACATTTTCTTTCAATACACCTAATGGTACAGTAACAAGTACTGCTTCAGCTCGATATGTTTCAATCATTTCATTTTTTGAATCTTCACCATTTTCAACACTAACTTCAACACCTACAGAACAACAAACAATAAAACTTATATTAACGAATAATCATAGATCTCATGTATATCTTGAAATTTTCAACTTAAATGTATGAAATCTTCTTAAAATATAGGATATTTTTCAAAGAAATATTTTATTTTAGAAGTTTTAGTAAAAAGTTATGTTTTTTTGTAAATATAAAATTTTAGGCAGATCTAGGAGGGACCACATATATGAAGACTTACCTTCATAAACTTTGACTAGTCTGACTTGAACCTACTCATTGATAAAACATCAGTTCATTTGACTAGTGAATCACATTTGGAAACTTTCGCCCGTAAAATAACGAACCTTTTAAGACTTTTCATCTAAACTATGATTCCTACTTATGAGCAAAACAGAGAATATCAATTGAAAAGGTTCTCTCGTAAGACATTAGTATAGACATAAAAAAAAAGCTGCTCGATTTATTGAGGAATGTTATTTTTTTTTCTTCGTGTTCATTTAACATAACATACCTGCTTTATTATAAGAAATTTTTTTAACTATTCGTTTAAGTCGTATATTTTGATTTTCACAAAGAGCCAAAGGTAAAATAGAGTAACCATTACGTACTATATACAAAAAAAAAACACTAAAATAATTATTTTTCTAATTATGTTAATTCATTTACCAGTTAAATGACAACCAGTAAATTCATATTCATCATCTAAATAAAGAAAATAAAAACAAATAAAAAATTTACTATTTTACTATATTTAAATTTTTACCTTGATCCCAATATTTCAATGATAAACAATTTAATGGTGCTGCATTAGCAAATTCTAAATTAGCCATATGCCAATCAAGAATACGACGATCAGCAACACTTAGATAGAGACGACTAAACACAAATAAATGATCATATTCAAATAAAACATATTTATTCAATTTGAAAACATACGGTGGTGGATTATCTTCAGCTAGACGAATTTGTTCTTTTAATTGTCCAGCTTGTACTTCAAGGCGAGCGTATTCCTATAATATTAACAAAATTTTATTCTACAATTTGAATTTTTTTGTATTATTAAAAGTTTTATTTCGAATTAATCAGGACTCATTTTTCTAAAATGAATTAAGAAAAGTCAAAAACCAATCATTTCTAAAAATGTTCTTCCAACTTCATTTTCTTTATATCAGACGCAAAATGAAAACGTACATTTAATGATGATTTTTGTAGCATAAAGAATACTCGTTCAATAATGTATTGGAAGTTAAATTTTGTCTTTCTTACTATCTGAACTTTTTGTAACAATAAAAAAAAACAGTTTTTTGAATTCTTTCTTTTTTTTGCTAAGTTTCTAGGATCTAATGTATTTCGAATGAATAACACGGAAAGAATTCAGTGCATACATAGTTTCTGAAGATTGTGGTTAACTCTTTCAGGCCGAATGTTGCCATTTGGCAACATTTAGTCAATATTTCTAGGATAGTTTGCTTAGAGTAAAGATATAAAACTTTTAACTGTTCGATAATTATTGCAGTACATTTCAGGATACACTCACGGTTTCTAATACAAAAAGGAACTTTCCGTTGGGATCATAGCCGAATTTATCTACAATATCCCATAGAAGCCATTCAATCGTAAAATACATTTTCCTGCAGATTGACTGATTCAATACTAGAAGTCATTAGCTGTAAATTTTGCTGCTTAGATCTATTGCATATTGCATTGATAAAAAGGATTGTTCAGTAAATCCGAACAATGAAAATGATAGATTTTGCCATTTGGCAACAGCCGGCCGTAATGGGTCAAAAAATTGAAAAATTTTTTTTTCGATTTCGATCATCAAAATGCACTATTGTATGTCTTTTCGTTTGTTCAAAAGGTTTTTAGAAGAAAGTATGACTCAAACATGTATAGAATGCTTTCCACAACTTTTTTCAAATTCAAATCTAGTTTTTAGTGGCAAAATTCAAATTTCCTAGCCTTCAGAGTGTAATAACCGAACAAGAATAGGTGCATTGTGAGCTAAATGCAGACGTTGGCATTGGTCTTTTATTTATCTACATGCACATTCATATTCAAACCAATTATTGTTTTCTATGTCCTTTTTGGAGAACTACAAGTCTCGTGCACTGGAGTTTTGTCACTAAAAACGAAATTTAAATTCTGAAAAAGCTGCATGGAAGCGCTCTATCTATGTTTGAGTAATTCTTTTCATGTTTAAGTGTTTTTAATAAACGAAGAGGTACTGAATAATGCATTTTTATAATTGAAATCGAAAAAAAATTTGTCAACTAATTTGACCCGTTACGGCTGGGTGTTGCCAAATGGCAACATGTAGCCATTGGATACAAAAAAAAAAATTTTTATTCTGAAAAATATATTTTTGGTATTACTATGGTGGAGCAACAAAAAATATGCAAGACAATATTTTCTTGCTGTCTGCCTTCTGGGAGCCGGCTGGAAAGGGCTAATCTTCTTTCAAATTGATAGTTCTTGAAAAAGATTTTATTTTACAAAAAAGTGTCAAAAAGAAAAATTTAATTGGTAATATAGTCTAACATAGTTTGGCATTTGTCGAAAGATTTTCGCATCATATGTTAAAATAAATCCCAAAATCCTCTAATGAACTGTTCGCACTACCGGCGAATATCACCGGATCCAAAATATTCGAATCCGACCGAGTCTAGGATTAATTCAATGATTATAATTATAAAAATATAAACATACCTCAGTAGCTACAACTAAATTTTTAGCCACATCACGTATAACAAATTCTTCAAGTACATTTCCATTATCGGGTACTTGTAAAACTTCTGAATATTCTTTATGTAAACGAATACATTTTGTTCGAACATCACACATCTAAAAAGAAATAAATAAATTAAATATTATTATTGAAGAAAAAACTCAATCAATAAATCATGATTACTTTTGTTAAAATTGTTCGAAGTGATTCTTTCATTTTAGATATTTCACGTAAATGTTGAAGATATTTTTCTCTTACAGCTTTTTCTTGTGCACGAATTAATTGTTCAAGAATATCACCTAATGAATATGGTTGTTTTTTTTCATTAGTATCTTCATCAAGTGTTTGAGCTAAATAAGAACATGCTTCAAGTAAACGATTAAATTCTCGTTCAACAACTTCATCTTTTGCTTTTGGTACCTAACAAACAAACAAACAATTATAAACACATTTATTATTTATCGAGTTTTTTTTTTTTTTTTGTTTTTCTTTTCAAAATATTTATTTTTCTATGCTCTCAATAACAACAACAAAAAAGCAAACAAAGCTCGAAATAACGATTCAATTAACCCGAAGATATCGACGTCGATAATTCATTAATTCAACTGGTTTTAAAAATGAATATGCTAACTGAAATAAGAATGATACTTTTCTATCAAATACAAATTACACACGAAAAACAAAAGAAATAAACTCATTTCATACCACATTTTGTGAACATTCATACATTGGACATTTATGTTTAACTGGTACAAGATCTAAATTTGTTTGTGCTTGTAATACAGATACTGGATTACCACCTATAAAATTATTTTATTTATATTAAAAGTATAAAGAAAAAAGAAAAAACTAAATTATACCTAATCCAGTGACTACCATAGCACCAAGATCAGCTATAAAACCATTTTTACGAAATGTTGCTATTCGACCACCGACTCGACTCTGTAAATATGAAAATAATTTTCTTTTTTTTTTTGCTTTATTTATGCGAAAAATATAATTCTTACGCGTCCTTCGAGAATAATTGTTTCAAATCCGAAATATTGTAATTGTCGTGCAGCAATTATTCCGGCAATACCAGCGCCAATAACAATAATTCGTGGTTTATCTTTTTTAGCTAAAAACAAAACGCAACAATAAAATTTTGTTTAATATTTATAAAAAATATTTACTTCCAAGTGGAGTTGTTAATCGTTTAAATACTCCAAAATTAATGTAACCATAACGTTCTAGATAGAGAAAAATCTTTCCAGCAAGTATTCGTTCATCTAATAAGAATAAAAACATATATATAGAAATAAATAAACAAAAATTTTTATTACCGGTGGCATATTGTGGTTCAACTTGATTCAATTTTTCCATGACTTTTTCGAATGTTAGTTGAATACGAGGTTCATCAAACCACATTCGAAGCTAGAATAAAACATAAGTCAATTTCAAGAATATGTAAGCACAAACTATCGTTTGAATAAATCGAAAGTAATGATAAAATTATCATCAACTAGAAAAATTTTTTGTTGATGAACCAATTGTCTTAGGACATTCTTAGTTTCGATTATAGTATGAGGATGTGGGTGTGGGTGTACTGACGTATTGTTTTACATGCGATATGAATAAATTTTGAAATAGTTTTCTCTAAACTTGAACGTGAAAAACTAAAATCACTGAAATAATCAGAAAAGACATTGCCGGTGTTGGGACTAATGTGTCTGTCTCAGAATTGAGGAGAAGTGAATGTAAGCTTAATAACTTGACAATGGCAACATATGCTGATCTGTTGTTTTCAACAATCTAAAGAGGATAACTCGAGACATCTTTTTGTCTGATATTAAATAAAACAAAATCATTCAAAAAATGCATCAAAACGATGTTTTGTTTTGATATGTGCTTTAGATTCTTAGTTTAAGGTACAATTCATGCGATTGTCGTCTCATGTCGAATAAACCAAATCGCGCAGGTAGTCATTCAAATTATGCAGACTTTTGCTAATTTTTTATCGAAATTTCATTGATATGAAACGCCGTTTTCATGCATGTTTTTCAATTGTTTGCAAAGATGATGAGTTTTAAAATAATTTTCTCTTATATAGTATCAGATCGAAAGACGTCCGGCATTCTCCTATTTCGATTGCCGAAAACCATAAATCGCTAGCTTTTGTCACTGACGCGAACATTTGAGAGGAATTACTAGGACTATGACTGAGGCCGAGACAAAATAAACTTTGTCCCACACATTGCTAGTTATGTGTTAAATAATTTTCACAAGCCAAAAATTGCTCATTCGTTACAGTGAACCCTTTCAAAAATAAAATAAAGTAGATCCTCTATAGGAATAGAGAAAGCCGAAAAGAATTTGTCATTATTGATATTTTTTCTTCAATTATGACCATTTTAATAAGTTTTTCAATAGGATGCCGTAATAATCTTCACGAGAAAACATTTCCAACTGATTCGCACCGTTCGAGCTCACATTCTGTTGGTGGATACGGTTGATTATATATATAAAATATCTAAGAGAATTCGTGCCATTCCTGCTTGGTTTTAAAGTTATGAACGAAACGAATCAAGGGGGAACAAACTGATTACTTGATTACTAGTGATTACTGGTGATTAGGGGTGTGAAGTTACTGTTACGTTCCCGGGTGACTGGTAACGGTTTCGTAACCGTCTCCGTCCCCAACCCGAGCCCTAGGGTCATCAAGTCCTATTTTTGAAAAAAACTTTTTTTTAAAAAATAGGACTTGAGGACCCCACGGCTAGGGACTGATGATTACTCGTGATTACAAATTGATTACTAGTATTAGTAATCAGTTTGTTCCGCCTTGAAACGAATCATATCGGCATGGCCACGCATCGGTCACCCTGGTATGGAGAAGATTCAAGATCACAAAAGTGAGGAATAATGTCTCGATAGTTGGAAATGTGCTATCAACAGATTACCAAAATTGTTGCAAGCTATAAGAGAAGTGATATAAAACTTCACTTTTTAGTTCGACAGGTGTTGAAAAAGAGATTTATTGACTAATTTCATCAAAAAAGCGTAATTTGTCACTTTTTCACATTGCATTTTTGTCTGAAAACTAGATAGAAATTCTTATGAGATTCCATTGCGAGAATAAAACTAACATACTGGAAAGATAAAATTATCTGTGTACTACTCATGTATCAGAAAAAAGATCAGTTTTATCGTAACAGGTTGAAATGGCAATTTCTGAAATCTTTCCCTGTAGAACTACAAAAAAAGATGAAATTCCGTAACGAGCGATATTTCAAGTTTTTTATTTGATGAAGCTAAGACGAATCAGAAATGACTTGATATTCTAATAGCTTGTTAAAAGCTGAACAACTTTTGAATATAACCTTCATTTGAATACTTCGTTCTTTCGTATAAAAATGTTTAACTTGTAGCCTCCCAAAAAAAAATTTCTATTTTTAGAAATTCCGTAACGGTCACTATTTTTTGAATAACTCTGCTGCGGTTGAAGAGAAATTTGTGAAATTTTTACTGATAATAGATCTAAATGAGCTGTATTTATGATAATAATTTCAGACACTTCGCTTGTATTACTAAGCAGTTATACAGGTTGCAATCTGAAAAAATGAAATTCCATCACGCGTGGCCACGTCGATATGATAGTTGCTGTCAGCATCAATACCCTATGTTTTTGTTCTTTTCATATCTTAATCAGGATTTACTATTTTAATACTTTTTTCACTCTAGTCAAATGAGATAAGCTGGTACCAAAAAGGCTCGACCAAAAAAATAGTGCATAGATGATGATGCCATCTATTATAACATTCGTTTCGTTCGTAACTCTGAAACCAAGCAGCAATGACACGAATCCTCTTAGGAATATTATACACATAATCAACCTTACCCACTAACAAAAAATATGCACTCTGACGATGTGAATCAGTTGGGAAAGTTCCCAAGCTAGATCATTTTCAAAATCGATTTGTTCTTTGTAAAAGTATCAAATATTCATTGAAATAGTCATATCTGAAGAAGACAGACCCATGAATACAAATTCTTTTAGTTCTCCTCTAGCTTCAGCAGGGTCTATATAATAAGGTGAAAATCATCTCAAAAGCTATGTATAACTTGGCAAGATTCCATCATCAGTTCATAATGTATGATAATATTTAAGAAAGAAGACGTTGAAATTTGATATAGGATGTTTATCAACATCAAAGTTTTGACACAACTATAAGTTCATCATATAAATATTTACACTTTTTGAATTAAATCTGATACAAATAATTGAATTTATATTAGATTGTAAGAAGACATTCATATATACACAATACATTTTATCTCAGACTATATCCAAGAGTAAAATGAGTTAATAAACACTCATTTATGTCCATTATATAGTATTTAATTCTTTATTAAATAATAAAGAATTTTATTTTTATTTATATAATCTTGATATTGTCTATTCTACAAATAATTCATACACAATGAGTTTTTATATTAATTAAATATTCAAATTATTAAAAAAAAAAAATAAAAATTTTCTTACAGTATTATTACGAATAATTAAGAATGCTTTGTGTCGTTTAATATCACTTTTACAAATTTCTGGAAATAAACGAGATTCTTCTGCTGACATTCGATCATGTGTAAGACGACTTTGTGCAGCAGCATCTTCCAAACCTTATAAAATGTTTATTATGATAAAAAATTGAATAAAAAAACAAAATTTTTTATCTATTACCATCAGTAGTTGTACCATCGACACGTCGTGCTCGAAATTCATGATAATGTCTTCCATCTTCACCCATTTTGAATAGTATTTTAACGTCTAATTGATTTTGACTTATTTTACCCGTTCCATATTGGTCCTTTGCAAACTATGGACTATAAAAAAGAATGTGTCGACATCTGTTATCAAAAGCTTTTTTGTTTTTAAATTTAAACCTTTCAAGATTTGTTTATTAATTTTAATTTATATAAATAAAAAAGAATTATATTTAATAATATTTAGATATGGAAAATCATTCTAGGAATCAATGATAAAGATAAATGAACCAATCCCTGGGAAAAACACGTTACCAGTAATCGTACCAAGGTACATATTATCATCTACTTCATCTATCGATTCTAATAGAAAATTAGATTATCATGAATTTTGCTACACCTAAAAGACGTCAAGAATGGTTGGTTCATGCGGAAGATTATGCTGATATTGTAATAAGTTTTTTTTTTTTTTTCTCTAAAAATATTTTTCGACTTGTTCTTTTTTGTTATAGTTTCTTCAACGAACGAAATATATTTTACCACATTTAGCTCGATTGTGTTTAGTATCAACATTTATTGAAGATGGTATTCGTATGTGGATGCAATGGGGTCAACAAAGAGATTATATTATGAATACTTGGAATGTTGGATGGTTTCTAGGTACACTTTTTGTTATTACGAATCTATTGGGTCAATTAATACCATGTGCAATGATTTTAATTAGAAAAAAAACTGATATTGCATGTGGAATATTTTTTTTTATAATTGCATTTCAAGTAAGTTTAATTTTATTTTTCTTTCTCGTATGATTTCACAAAACGAGACAGTAATTTATTCAAAGAAATTTTTGTTACTTTGAAAATATAAATAGATCTTAGAAAATGACGAATAAATTGTTTTTTATTGAACAAAAAAAAATATTCCTAATTTTTGTTGTTTCTTTTTTCTGTAGGCCATGGCATATCGAATCATATGGGAACCACGCTTCATGCTTAGGTAATAGAATTATAACAACAGGTTATTTTCTTTTTTTTTTTTTGTTACTGATTCCCGGTATAATATGTAGAGTTACTATTGATTATTTAAAACAAATAATAAACGCGATAATCATTTATTTGAATAAACTAAACCTAAAGACATGTTCCAATATTAAATATACCGTTTATGTACTATTTTCAGCCTACTTCATAGATAGAATAGGTCGAAAAATGAATCAATTCTGTATAGTTTCTTGTTGGAAGCTGCCAGTTCAAACTTTTATGAACTCGGAACCGATAATGAAATACACTTTGACTTCGGGTCAAGAAGAACTCGTCACTCTAGTTCTTAATCAAGAATTTTGTATTCGTAAGAATCAATGGTTTTTCTTCTCTTCAGGTCATTATCCCTTGTTGGTGGTATAATGTTATTAATGGTTGAAAATCGTAAAGAAGCTCGTAGTTTATTTGCTGGTGTACCAACAATGCATAATAATGCACCAAAAAATTATATGCAATTAGCTGGTCGTCTATTACTTGTTGTTATGTTTATAACAACTGTTCGTTTTGAATTAACATTTTTTTCAACAATACAAAATGTCATCGGTGGTATTTGTATATTATGTGTTGCAATTGGTTTTAAAACAAAACTTGCTGCTTTATTTCTTGTTATATTTTTATCAATTGCTAATGTATATACAAATAATTTTTGGAGTGCACGTGATATTCGTGGTTTACAAGACTTTTTAAAATATGATTTTTTTCAAACAATGTCTGTTATTGGTGGTCTTTTATACGTTGTTGCACTTGGTCCTGGTGGAGTATCCGTTGATGCAAGAAAAAAAGAATGGTAAACAAAAAAATATGAAACAGTACAAACAAAGATTTTTCGTGATTATTTATTAAGTTGATATATCAGACTTATTAGTTTTTTTTTAATGTTGTGCATGAACATCGATATCTTGTTGTTTCGTTTTTTTTTTTTTTTTTTTTCTTCGGTCGTTTTAATCGTTTTTTTTTTAAATTATTATTTATAACATTTTTTTTTTTTGTTTTTTGTTTTTTTGATTTGAGTAGTAGTNATTTCATAATCGACATTTTCTTTCAGTTGAAACATTTTTTGATCATTGTTCTCTTTTATTTTCTGGCACCAATCGTTTAGTGATTCAATTATTTGTTGCTTTATTTTTTCTTCAGGTGTTAAATTATTGTTTGGTGATGCAGAAATGGCCATTGATGTAACAGAAAACGTGTTTGCTGAATTATTGGAATTATTAATTATCAAATCAGTTGTCGATGGACTGTTTCTTATAACAGTATTTGATGATGTTTTCGAAGTTCTCTTTAATTGATTGGATAACTTCACTAATGCATTTTTTAACAGATTCACCTTACACTTTACTCCAGGTAATATGACATATGAATTGTTGTTCAATTTCACACATATTTCTTTCTTTAAATAAAGTAAATCGTTTGAATCAAATGATAAAATTTCGAAAGGATCATTACAGCCAAGAAAACAATCTACATTGCTAATATCTTGAAATTTGAGAAGCAAAGCCACTTTTTCTCCTGAACATTGTTTAACGAAATCGAAAAATTGGTCATTTTCTAATTCCATGACGTTTTGTGGTATATCAATATTCTTGTTCAACATAATCAAATAAGTCAACGAAAATAAACAACCAAACAGAAAATCAATAGCTAAAAAGATATGTTCGTTCAGACCGACGAAGATAGAAATGACCAACTATGTAAATGTCTGTGTTGTTCGGTGCTAAAAAGAAGGAAGCACGTGCAATGCGATAAACAATTAAGCCCTATATATAGAAGTGGAAAATGAACAGACAATATATAGTAACGTCTGGCTTGTCTATCGTTCTCCCAACATCATTTAATGAATGAATTATTTGATCTACATAGTAATAAATATATAATAACAAAGCTTATTATTCACATAATAGAGAAGCCTTCAGATCTTTTTTAGGTGATCTTGCAATTAAATCTGCAGAAACTGTATTAAAAGTTGATACATTTGCTTTTCTTGGATCACTTATTGAAAATTCTGTGAAATTGATATAAAATCATCCGCATTAATTGTTGTTAGTTTCCGTTGATTTCACATGATTTCTGTGATTTCTATTGATTTCAATTTGATTTCTGTGCTTGAAATCAGTTTGTTCCCCCTTGCCCTCTCCCATATTTACGATTGCTAGAGGTAGGCTTTGTGGAGACCTACATAACCCTGTAAATAGATATTCTTAAATAAGACCAAACCGAAGGTAATACTGAGGCCGTCACGATTACGAGAAAGCAAAAAAAGCTCTCGATATCGCTCAGAATCACATAAAATTTCCTGCATAGCAAAGAAGACGTATTACTTTTTAATGAAACCGTGCAAAGTTTATTTAGAAAATTGCAAAACCCTCAGATAATCTGCGAAACTATCAGTCATATCGTAGAAAATATTCCAAACTTTTCTACAGTTTACGGAACTATCATGGGTTTCATATAAAATAAAATAAACCTTAAAACAGATTGGAAAATGTTGAAAAGTTCGGCAGAAATAACACAAAACCTTAGAAAGCTCTACGGAACTATCAGTCGTTTCATAGAAAAAATTCCAAACCGTTCTTCAGTTAACGAAACCATCAAGGTGTTCGTATAAAGTATATTAAACCTTTCGACAGTTTTCGGATCCATTAGTAGTTTCATATAAAAGATACGAAACTTTGAAGCCAACTCGAAGGTATCTAAAAGTTCCGCACAAATAATGCGAAACCTTTTAAACTTCTACGAAACTATCAATCGTTTTGCAAAAAATGTTCAAAACCCTTACATAGGTTACGAAACCATCAATGGTTTCGTCAGCATAATTCGAAACCTTCTTCGATGTTACGAAGCTATCAGAGGAT
This sequence comes from Rotaria sp. Silwood2, assembly GCA_905329745.1. Lineage (NCBI taxonomy): Eukaryota > Metazoa > Rotifera > Eurotatoria > Philodinida > Philodinidae > Rotaria > Rotaria sp. Silwood2. Next base: position 104,394 of record CAJNSZ010000319.1, on the reverse strand, counting down.
TTGTACTTGATCTACGAAACCAAAAAGCATTTTACTGAAACTATAAGTGGTTCCGCAGCTGAATTGCGAAACTTTTTGCTATCTGCTGAACTTAAAATAGTTCTGAAAGCAAACTACGAAACGTTTTGCGGTCCACGGAACTTAAAATCGTTCGGTGTAGAAATGCGGAACTATTAAGGTTCGGTAGAGTACCGATTTTTTTTAGAGTGTATGAAGTTCATAGATAAAATCATAACCGTTGACCTTTAAAGAAATTGTTGATGAATGTTTAATGGTTTGTTTTGTTTCATTGGAACAGTTCAGTTTATAAATCGTTGCAATATGTTTTGTAGAAGGTTTTTCGTTTTTCTTTTGTCGACATACTTATTCTAAATGACCGGTTTTTTTGCAAAAGTTACAAGTAAACTCAAGATATCTGCATTTTGATCGACGATGTTTAATTGAATCACATGTTTGACATGGTTTATATTCATTTTTTACGAATGATTTATTTTGTGGTTGTTTTTGTCGTTTCGGTTGAGGATTGTGAAGCTTTGCCACTGTATAATCATCATTTTTAATTGGATTACCAAAATAACGAACATCTTCTTCTAAGCGTTCAGCTAATTGAATATTTTTTTCTGTTGTTTCTAAGTCAGGAACTTGTTCCTCGAGTGATGCTTGTCGATTTTTTTGACTTTCATTTCCAATAACATACATATCTCAAAGTGCAGGGTCTTGTGGTTTATCTTTTAAAGCAGATGTAGTAAATCCACAATGGCGTAGTTTTTCACATAATTCAGCTTTCCATTCAGCCAATGTTTGTCCTGATTTTTGATAACATCAGTAGAAATCATATGTGGACGTCATAATATTTTTCGTTGCATCATAATGAGCATCTAGAAAACTTGATTAAGTCGTTGAACTTGGTATCTTCACCAGTTAATGATCGTGGTGAGATAAATGATTCTAGTAAATTATATGTTGTATCATCAATAGACCACAGAAACAGTACTTTTTTATCTTCATCAGTGTAAATGCGATTTGATTGAAAATAAAAATTGGTTCGATCACGATAAGATTGCTGTGTACTTGTGCGAGAATCAAAAGCATGAAGTGCAGGAATTGAAGAAACTGTTAGTAGTTGAACTGTTGACATTGACATTGATTTAGACATGAACAATGATTGCCAAAATCACAAAGATAATTGAAGAATGAATGTGAAGAAAGAAAATTCCATTGTTGAAGATGATCAACAAATGAATAAGAGAGAGGAACACTCTCGTCGCCAATGTAAGTTTTGTGTTTTTGTTGAACGTGAGTTCAATTTTATTTCAATAATGAAGAAGAAAGCACGAAAGAAGAAGAGAATCAAGAAGAGAATGAAAGCATGACAGAATTAAGATAAAGAGAATACCAGCAATAATCATTCTGCTATGAATAGAAGAAGTGCATATGTAATATATATATAATGATCACAGTATCACGTATTATAAGCTATGCGATAGAAAAACTAATACGCAAAAAAGAATAAAAATAGGCAAGGTCATTATCGATGTTTATTGACCGTGAGAAAATAGAAACGAACGAACAATTTCAGTTGAAAAAGAAGAACTAAAGAACAGATACATATAAGAGAAAGAGAAAGAAAATGAACATGCACATATATAGCTCATAAGGAAGAATATTTCCTTAACATACTGATACTAGATCAAATCTTGGCATTTCAAAATATTTCTATTGTTTACAATTGTTATTGATGCAAAAGTATAGAATTTAAGGACAATCAGATCATTATTGCACAATAGTTTGGATGTCAGTCTAGTTTTACTAAATAAAAGCAACACATCCACACCCTTACATAACGTTAGCAAGCATTTAGTAGAATTCCTATACTGTTGATAGATTGTTTGCTGAAGACGATATCCGATAAACCATCGTTATTAAAATCGCCAACAGAAATCCAAGTTGGGCTATGATTAACTATAGTAAACGAAATGATCTCATCTTTAAAAGTTCCATCGCCGTTACCAATTAGTACACCCACACTGCTTCTCATACTATCAATAAAACCGATGTCGAGTCGATGATCGTTGTTAAAATCGCTCACAATGACCTGACTCAACGCACTACCAGGTTCAATAACAAACAGTAATGGTTGTTTGAAAGTACTATCTCCATTACCAAGCATCACACCGACACCTTTACCCATGGACATACCAAAAGTAATATCCAGTAGGCCATCATTATCAAAATCACCAACTGCAATCGATATTGGTTCAGTCATATCACCAGTAGAAAGTGTTCTTGGTACTTGAAACGTCCCGTCGCCGTTGCCAAGGAATACATCTATGTTGTCAAGATCACGGTGAACCATAACAATATCCAATAAGTCATCAGTATTGAAATCACCGTCAGCGACCCAGGATGGAACATTCAAATGTCCAGTCGAATAAGTTATTTGTGTTCCGAAAGTCCCATTGCCATTGCCAAGAAGCACATATAAATTATCTGCATCGTTTGTAGCGACAACAATATCCATCAGACCATCACTATTAAAATCATTAACAACCATGGGACCCATAGAATTATTATCATTGTCGATCGAGAATGTCATATGTTCTTTGAAAGTTCCGTCACCATTACCAAGTAGTATAACAATATTATCATAATCCTTTACGGTTATAGCGATATCTGATAAGTTATCATTATTAAAGTCACTAACAGCAACATTATACGGCGTACTGCTATCGTTAAAGTGCACTTCTATTTCCTCTTGAAAACTTCCATTTCCATTTCCAAACATGATACCTAGAATGCTATCGTAATGGTGGGCCATAACGATATCCAGATAATCGTCGTCGTTAAAATGACCCACAGCAATCGCAGTCACCACGTAGCTTACAGTAGTTGTTTGATGTGTGAACCAACAAATTTGTTCTAGAAACAAACAACAAATAGAGTGTTATTCTGCGTCCAGATGAGAAATGTTTTAGGATATCGTAAAAGTAATGGTGACGATGCTATAAATTTGTATAGAAGGTTCGAGAAAGATTTTTCTCTCAACTTACTCGTAATATGAATTTTATTTTATATTTCTTAAGTAGAAGTGTGAGATATGATTGTACTCAGAGATAGACAGCTCCAACGCTGAAGAACTATTGGGACTTATTTTTTGGTATTTATTTTTTCTATGGAATTTATTTATTCAAATGTTATTTCAGTACATCCACAACCATGCCAACATTCGTAACTGACCATGCATACTAGCACCCGCACTTGATATATATTGAGAAGCTGTGTGGGATTCATTTTAAAAAGGTTACCAACTTATTGAAAACCCTCAATGAATTCCGAAAAACTTAGTCCTAGTAGCTGCAGAAGAAACAGAGAGTTAGCTTAAATGTTGTTGAGAAAAACTTGAAATTGTATTCAGTTCTTAAGAGAATATATTTATCGCTCTTTTGCACCTCGACTGTGAGCAGAACACCAGTTCAACATTCAATATTCGACATAGACCTGTCATATAGCTGGATCGAGTGCACCTGCAGCAGAGCTGAAGCAAGAAAGAATCGAAATGGTTCAAATCTAGGCATAGTTAATCATTTGCTCTACTAAGCATATGCACGTTTATTCGTTTTTACGAATAACTGAAGAAAGTTCGTTAACGTGAAATTATTCTTTTTCTAATAAATCTTCAGCACACTTCGTGCAAAAAATAGCATAAGATATCCATTATGCATAAATTCAACAATGCTCACATGAAAGAAAAAATCCCAAGTAACCTTACAAGCAAAAATTTTAAAATCAACATTTTTTCTTGTCAGATTAAAAGATGTCATCTCCCTGGTTCTCATTCCTAAATGCAATCTAACAAACTCACCGTCGCTATCAAGTTGATGTAATGAGCATTAAAGCGATTCAACTAAAGAGTATGATATTCGGAAAAATGTCTTCAGTATAGTATCAATATAATTAAATTGTACAATAGAATTACTTGTTTCTATTTGATAAGGAGGATCTTGTTCGTGGAAATCATGAATACTCCTCTCATTCTGATTATTCATGCAAAAAAATTGGACAAGAAAACATATTAAAATTGGTTATTTTTTTCGTTAAGAATCGATTCAAAGTGCACGATTTTAATTTGATTTTTCTAGTCATAAAGGCAGTTTTCTTTGATTCTTCGGTTTTTTCGGATCGATTTTAATCGATGAAAAGTCATTAGTCAATTAAAATTGACTTAAACGAATCCAAAACTCACAGAAGTCTATCTGTATGAGATCATGGATGACGCGTATAAATAACGAAATAAGCTAAACTAAATGAATTGTAGAATAGTTCAAAACATAATGTACCAGGTATTAGAGACTACCAAGACACTTTCTGTGGATACTGTGAAAGGACGGACTCACACAAAGCATAGTCTGCTACTTCCTACTACTTTCTACATGATGTTTTGAATTATATTGTAATTCGTATAAATCTAAATTATTTAGTAATTTATTTGGGTCATAAACTCGTATGAATAGAAAAATTCGATTAAAATCGTGGTATTTTAGTTGACCTTTAATAACAAATAATCAATTTTAATTCGATTTGTTAAATTCTTCCATGGTTGATAATAAGCAATGCTACACTCACTATGCACTCCGACACTCTCGATACATCTCCGAAATATCGATGTGCATTGTTGAAACAGGACAGTACAATAATCCAGAGATTTGTTCATGTAGAAAACGAAGCGTCGGAAGTACTATCATATCTACACTGTTTCGGGCGAAAAACAAGTTGCTCAAGCTTCTCATTTGCATCTCAAAATGCACTTCCAAAAAAGTGATAAGCTAAGTGTTTGCTGAAAAGAAAGTTAGATAAAATTGAAAAGTTCTTGTGAAATAATATTGATCCCCATTAATAAAAGTCATTCTCGGTGCTTCGCACAAATAATTGTGCCAAATGTATCAATAAAGTTTAAAAAGCTGTTAGTGCAATCCCTATTGGGATTAACAATGTGAAACATGATTTCGCTGCTGCTACTATTGATCTAGAGATATTGATTTGATTTGACCAGTATGACAATATTTCTTAAAGTTTGTTCCACTTTATTCTTCTTCTGCGTCTATCTAAAAATCGATGTAAACCCATATAGGATAAAATGATATGAAATTTTCAACACATATAAGGACAAGAACGGAGAAACTATGGTAAAAGTTTCACCTTCATACAAACATAATTGAAGGAAATATGCACCCAACAAGCTTCAAAACATCAACTTTCGCACCTAAAATTCTTCCATTCGAGTTTATTCTATAGATTTAACTTTTTATTGCTTGAAAGAGTACCTTAGGATTTCTTTGCAGTGCAAAGACTTCTTTTGAAGCTTTTACTTTTTAACAAGACCAAATGACACCACAATATCTGAAAAATTGATCAGAGAATGACTTTGTAATTATAAAGATATTCGCATAGATAATCATAACAAAGCTTAATTGAAAAAAGCTTGTTAGCAGAGCCGTATTGAGGCTGGAATGTGAAACTCACATATCTCCTTCAGCTTTATCATGCTCATACAAAACGGTGTTAAATCTCTCAAAGTCTATCGTCGTTTCTTTTGATGATTATTAGTAAGCAAATGATTTTTTTATCTGTTTATTTCAAAAAACATTGTTTTCTTTTTTTTGATAGGCGCCCAATTTCACTTTTATTATTTCTACGCACTTATTATCTGATTTTTTGTTTTCGTATGTTTTTTTCAATTTAACACACATTTATCATTGTAAGCATAAATTCCAATGGCAAGTGACTTTCTCATGAATACACATTATATAATCTTGGTCGTTAAGATCTGTAATAAAGAAGAGGGGGAGGAGTAGCCGAAAAAGCTCGCTTTTAAAACTCACACTTACCAATATTCTTCGAAAATCTATGTGAGCTCTAAAAATGAAGCTATTTCAGGGCCTAAACTCTAGCACGATTTTTCAAGCACAAACAATCGATTTAATCATTGTATGTTCTAGCTTTTAAATTGTTTTCTATCATTTGCGGATGTCAATTATGAAAAATACTCATGCCAATGTGCTGCAGTGAGTGAAATAGAAATATTAAGAATAGCTATCATACTAATCTCACTGTTCATTTTGATTTTGCGGCTATAACTGTCGTTATCTATGGTAAGAATGTGGGGAGGTTGAGGGAGCAGGAAGGTAGTTACTATGTTATGTTGCACGGCGCAAAATGGTTACTACGCTGTCTGTCATGTCTTTGATGACTCGTTGCTAAGGTGTCTGTCACGGTCTGTGGTAGTCTTTGATATATTAATTAGACAATAATTAATCCTCTAATTTAATTAATTAAAATGTCTGCCATGTCTGTGGAGGAGACGGGTATGGATCCAAATCTCTACCCTATACACTTCAACATTCCTTTCAAATTGTGTTTCACAAAAACCATAACTAGGACTTTGTGAAGAGTGAAAGTCAGCAGAGTAAATATCAGAATATACGAAAATACCCTCTCTCCAAGAACTTCATATAGAACCTACTTGATTAAAATTGTTTTCTATGGAAAAAGCTACAAAAGATAGATCACATAGTCTTTATGAACAAACCTGTTGGAAGCGATGTTGTCATTGCAGAAAGAGAGGAGTTGTTTATCATAGTTGTCATATGCGTTTTTTTCCCAACTGTCGCGTTTGTCGAAGTCACTAACAAAGAAAAGGTATATGATAGCAGATTCAGCAAGATATATGTAATGACTCATTCCATGGGAAAGACAATCAAAAGAATAAAATTATAATCAAAATACCTTAATATGTATATATACCCTCAGAAATGAACAACAATCTGTTCAGAAAGTCGTTTTTGTAATTTCTGTTTTAGATTCTTTTCAAAGTTTTCATATTAAAATGGTAATGCTTGAACAATTGGCCGTATGTATCAACAAATGCAAAATATTATATAGATCATGAGGTTGGTTTTG
>CAJNSZ010000319.1:82879-97354 GCA_905329745.1 Rotaria sp. Silwood2 | reverse complement strand
ACATATTAGTATTGATATTTTAATACATAAGAGATGTCACTACTAGAATAGGCCAATATGAGGAATAAAACTAATTAGGATGAAATTTTAGACAGCTGTTTGCAGAACTTTCTGACTACCCTATGTATATATACCCTCAGAAATGAACAACAATCTGTTCAGAAAGTCGTTTTTGTAATTTCTGTTTTAGATTCTTTTCAAAGTTTTCATATTAAAATGGTAATGCGTGAACAATTGGCCGTATGTAACAACAAATGCAAAATATTATATAGATCATGAGGTTGGTTTTGATATACACGATCTACCATGACTAGGCATGGATTAATGTGACTGAATGTAAGCAATTCTCACTAGAGATGTCTCATTGGCATTAAGATAAGAAAAATGCTAATATTGTGCATTATAATTAATTTATTAATTCTGATAATTTAATATCATTGGTATTATAATTAATTAACACTTGGTATTAACATTGAATTAGTATTAGTTTTAACAATAATACCTAAATCCTGCCCCCCCCCCCCCAAAAACACAGTAACCATTTGGCTGTTTTGGAAAACTAGGTATTGTTATTAAAACTAATACTTGCTTGATGTCAACACCAAGCATTAATTAATTCTAATGTCAATAATATCTAATAAGTATTCTTCATAAATTAACTACAACAGCGACGTTAAATTAAGTATTACTTAATGCTAATGCTCATTCTAATCCGATTACCCTACTTTTCACTAATGCTAAGGCAAAACTGGCCAACAATGACAGCCGATGAGTAAATGTGATCAATTGTAACAGTATGCTTACGAGCGCTCACAGACGTTCACAGTTCTCTATAAGAACTTACCTACATCCAAACGCCTAGAAGCTTTTGGTCGATACAAGTTGTGTGGATGTTGTGTACGTCTAAGTATTGCTGAGTTCAGTTGTGAATATAGCGACGTACTTTAACGATAAAAAGCCACACCCACACCTGTTATCGTCCTGCGAGGCTTTCTCTCGCTTTGAAACAAAGTGCTACTGCATTCCAGCTATTAAGGCTAATTTTCAGAAAATTGACTTTTGATTTTGTTCTGAACAAAAGACGATTTTACTTAACATATAGCATGCAAATCCTACAAAAAGTCTATGAACAAAATACTTCAGGTTTGGCCATATATTTTACATTTCAATGCATAGCAATTGCTATGACTAAACACTATGAAATAGGGCGGAACCGGTACGAAAACTAAATACTAGAATACTGGAACTGGATTGAGATCGAAAAACAGTGGTTTCGATGATCTCTACCATTGGGGTGCGTTACAGAATGATTTAATTTGTTCTATTGGAGAAAAATGGCTAAATTTAAGGCCACTATGATTCTGCTGGGACGAAATAGCATCTTCTAAAATGAAAGACGCGGAAATTTGAAAACCGAGATCAATTGATCGTGTTTTAGTTGAGATCTAGCGTGTCCCAACGTTTTTAAAACTTTTCGAAAAATTGTTCCCGAAAATTATCGAAAGCAAGAATTCGCTGCGCATATCTTTAGTTTTTCTAATGTTTACCTTGTGATTTCGAAGTTAATAAAGAGCCGATATAAATAATCTCAAATACCTCAAAAACTAATTTTAAGAGATCTTCTACGTAGACTGTGCGATTGTAACGAACATACAGAGATCTACACATGCTACAATTTTGAACTCCATATCTTCAAAGTCATCTTCAAGAAACAAGAGTATTCCTCGATAGGTACATTAGCAATGGATGGTGGGAAGTAACATGGCAACGCTCGTCACTCCGTAGGAAATACCCATGCAACGGCAAAAGATAGAGCTTTTGAATATAAGAAAAATGATTCGCTACACGATTGAACTAGTTGAGAATAGATTTTAATTTTTGATTGCACATACTTTCACGATAGTATGTCGCCTTTTGTTTGTCACTAATTATCAAAGATCTGATCTAATTAAATATTCGAGCAAAATCCAACTTCATCGATTCATTTCACCTTCAGTCTACGTTTCTGATTCATAATAATATTCTACTGAGAGGCAAAGCTTCATTACCGACATCTACTGCCTTGTTTTCACTTGCCAAATTCAACAAAACTTAGAAATTAGAATGGGTCGAAAAAGCCTATTACCTGTTAGAGCAGTTTGATCCCCTCGTTGCCGAATTAGATAAATTATTGGAATAATTAGGGCAATAACCACAAATATGGTTAGCATAAAGCCAACGACAATTTTGAATGAACATAACTGTATGAAGAGAAAATTCGTCCTACTATAGGTACGTTATAGATGATGGCCATATTTCAAAGAAGATTCTTACCCAGGTGTTTCCACCGTTGGTGTCAAATTCAAATTTATAGTCGTAGGAGGAAGTCTTTCTGAGTTCAATATTGCTTCAACAGTCTCAATAGTGCTTGTAGGTTCAATCAAATTCGGGTACCGCTTCAAAAGCTTGTAAATTTTTACCACAAGACGTATTATACTGGGACAAATCCAGTTGAGAACAAATGCGAAGCCACCGTAGAAACTAAATAGAAGACTCATTGTGTAGAGTGAATTAAGTGTTTGAATGTATGTATATGAACACAATGATGGTGAACATTGTTCAAAGTATGCTGAATAATTGATCGTCGTAGACCAATCTTCGATGAATAGATTACTAACTAGATTGGCCACAGTTGCATTAATTAGAAATCTGCTCGAGTTTGTGAAGAGAAGAGCAGAAATCTCGACGACATTAGTGCTGTTCGTGTAATTCATATGTTCTCGAATGAGATCAACACATACAGGATCATAGAAGCATTCGAGGGTCGAATGAAAAAAAGATTCACTTGTCGTGCAGCCTATTCTTAAGCCCTTTAGCGGTATGATTTTAGACAAATTAACATCTAGGAATCCAGCTTGAGTTGTACAAACAGCTTGTGACCCGCAAGAACAGTTATTATCATACATTATTGCTTGCGTGAACCAATCATATAAATAATCATTGTACGCAAAATAGAGATATATGAAATTCGTTCCATATGCTGATATGATTTGATTGCCATGATTCGTTGCCTGTAGTAAGAAGTAAAGGCGAGCGAAATTTGTGGGAGCGCTTGATTTACCCTGTTGGATGATAGAATCAACCCGCGCGTTGAAACTAGTTGGTGTTAAGACTTCAGAATTGATTAATACTGATGAATACACTTGTTTCACAGAATCGATCACGGATTCAATGGGCAGTTGACATAATCCAGCAAGCAATTGTAAATGTGCTGAAATAAATCGTCGATAGTCTACTAAAGGGTAGATTGACAGATCAGGTTTGAGCATTCGTGTGAGATTTCTTCGCCATTCGTCCGAAGCAAAATGACTCATGCATACCTAGATTTAGTAGATCATTAAAAATAGATTTACAAAGTCGGCCAGTAAATTTGAAGTGAAGCATAATGATTATGATAGCGAAAGTTTATATCGCTTAGGGTATGAGTAGAGCGTAAGATCGAACTCTTTCTAAAAGGCGCATTGCTGAGTTTCGTACAAGACTAAAACGGAGTAAATATTTCTCTTCGTTGTGTAGCTTTTAATAAAATAAGACGTTAGCACGCATAGGATTCTACTGTGCTTCACTATGACATGGGAAAATAAACTTCGAAGATCACTAGTTTTTATCCAACCAACTTAACTGAGTTAAAGTTTATAATGAAATTTATTAATGTAACTGAAGTGATAATGTTTCTGCTTAAAAATCAACTTGAAGGTAAAGAAGTGAATCGAAAATTAAATCGATATGGTGTAAAAACAAATTCAGAAAAAAATTTAACCAAGAGTTAAAGATTGCAAGAGCAAGGAATCGACGATTACGAGAGTATTATTCGTGATTGCAAGTTGGTAGATTTTTTACTCATTGAAACACATTTACTCGTCATCAAATCACTCAATAAACTTCAATCGAAATATATATATCGATATCCGAAGATCTTTCCTCTGGTTAAACGGATCAAAATACCAGTATCGTCTATACAAAAAGTTAAAGTCTTCTCAAAAGAGTTCATCATCAGTCGAAAATATTGTGACATCAGGTCTCGTAATGTACATTTCGGAATAGAATGTAGTCTAATGTTTTCTGAAAAACTTTCGACAGGAACAGAGCAGAGAGTTGTAATTTTTACTATTGAGGAGAACATTTGTAACCATCTGTTGATATCATAATTTGATTGGTCATAAATTGACCACTCAGATGAATTCTCTGCAAAGATTTTAAAAGCGATATTCTGAAAATTGAAATATGGCTTTGAGTATGAGCCGTCGAGATAACAACGTTTTGTCTTTCTATTTATAGAAAATTCATTTTTGTGACACATTGCTTTCACGACTAGTAAGAATTTTACTGAGATCCAAATTATAGTAAGTTGACTTTGTAACAATAGGAAAGAGATCAACACAGGAGGTAATTGACGATGTTCAGTTGAGCGCTAATATATGTTTTAAATCTCAAAAAGACATGGGACCATAATTTCATCATTTTCGAAAGTTCAGAAATTTCTACTATCCAGAGAAAAAATTGAAAATTTTAGGAAATTTTGAAAATCTTGTAAAGCCGTCCAATTTTGTCTTCAAACTAGAAATAAACATTATTAATCGTCCCACCTTGGTGAATCGTTCCAGTTTGGGTCTCTTACCATGCCTTCCAAAGTCAATTTGCTAAAATCTGATGTTTCAATAAGTTTTTCGCAACTCTTGACACGAACATATTACAAAGTTATAAAGTTAATTCGTGTGTAAATCGAAACAAGAGTTTTTCCTATTGACTGATTGCATTCCGACGCAAAATTCAATGAAAAATATGTTCAGAATATTATTATCAAAACCTGCGCTAAGAATTCTTTTAATTGGTCAATTTTTTTGATGAGCCAAATTTTGATATCAATATATGGTAACAAATAGTTTCTCTTCAATAGGGAAACCTACAAGTGTCCATGTTGTTCATATTAACAGTTATTGAAAAAAATAGTAGAATTCATTCTATTTTGGAATGGACTAGTGAATATTTTGAATAAGCACATTGAAAATAAAGGAACAGAAGCTAATAATCATATTCTGTATCGAGATTCAAGTACAAGAAAAATTTCATATTTATATTTGTTTACTCAGTATTATCTAAAACTAAAAGCCTTATCATTATACTGTAATAAAAAAGATGCATTATTTTATTTTAACAGCGTATCAATCACTCTGTGTCGTTTGATATTGCTTGTTTATATCTTCGTTTTGAAGCTATTTTGCACAAGTTTCTGTTACCTGATGAAATGTGGGTTCAACTTTGATATATTGACCATATGTCGATGCGATTGATGAGCAAAAACATTTAAGTGTGTTGCCATGAGTATTCATCAGATACTTGTAAGTACTGAGAGATGGTTTATCAATAGTTCTCGTTAGGATTTGAGGTCGAGCAATGGTATAGCAGGCGACAATGGCACAGCCGACGATCATCAAAGCAAAATAAAGCCGAGTGGCCCATCGACCGAACTGCTGTGCTGTCCTTTGACTAATAGAATTTCCGAAAACATGCCGACGAAATATGTTCAGATTGATCAATGTGGTATATAAAAGTATAGTCATATTGAAGAGTACCGTTTTTATGCGGTCAGACAGCTTTCGATCAGCTATATGTAGAAAGATTTATTTAGTATTTCCTTCTTTGCTTTTAAATAAGTAAAATGTCTCTATTAAGCACACTAACCCATTCTCAGCAGTTCCTGAAATTCATCTAACCGTACGCATACAACTAGCTGCGCAAATAAAACAAAGATTTCGGTACACTATCGACGATCGAAATGCATGTACATGTATTTTACTGAAGAATTTGATCTTAAAATATCTTGTCAATCAACATTCATTGATGATCTATCAAGTACTTATGTTTATCATGATACCAAAAATGAGAAGATCTCAAATGAAAAAGACATCTAAAGGAATAGGGCATATCCATGCTATGATATCATGGAAATATCATCTGTTAAGTGGAGCCTTTATGAGATCATAGTAGTTTTCGAGGAGAATTTGAATGCAGTGTCGAAACGAAAGAAGATACGTCAGCTAGATCCAAGCGATGAATGAGGGTAAATGCATAAAAGAGCCATATAGTGGTGAACAATAGATCCTCACTATGATCAATCCTATTGTGACCCTGAAATCGTGCACACGATGTCTATCAAGTTTTGATATTGATGGCTGATAGGAATGAATCAATGCCTTGAATACTCTAACTACTGATGTGAATTACAGAGAATAGCAAAACAGTTTTTGACTTTTTAATACAACTACAAAGTCCTTTTTTATATTTTCACTTGCATCAAGTTTTGAATCAAGTGCTGGATTAAAAATACAAGAGGTCTTTATCAAACTCTATCAATTATAAATGACAGATATGTGTCATTTATAATTACCTGGTTACACAGACACCTAGCTTCTCGAGAAGCTCGATTTTACATCTTATAACGATCCTCTCTTTGCATAGACAAAGTTCTTACATAATCCAAGACTGCCCATATTTTTCCTTTTTTTCTGCAGATAAGATAAAAGGGAATCTGATGCTATGTGTAACGTATCAATTAATTTCTTTTTTGAAATAAAACAAACGAATTACCTTCTTGATGTTGTGATCTAAACCTCAATTTCGCTAGTAGAAAGAAAATGCTGACCAGTTGAGATGCGACCAGTTTTAGTGCTGTGGAAAGACCACCGATCATGGATAGCAATGTTGTTAGGGTGCCAAAGAATGTTTCTCTTTTTTCTGTATAAGAATAAGTACAATAACTCGGTGCACATAATTGATAATAAAGATCATATGAATATGAGGGGTTCCACTGTTCAATCATTAATTGTTTAACTATTGTGGAAATTGAAGTGTTTGGAGCAAAGCGGCTCGATTGTGGATCATTCATTAGGGGTCTGGGACTGAACCATGGTGTGAATTCAATAGCTATGAGATATGTCTCCCTAATAAAGTCGAGTAGAATCGGAAAACATATTGAGTCAGAATAGAAACATTCAAATGTGGAGCGAAGAAGGGAATCCATAAGAAAACAGCCCGAAACAGAGCCTGGCACCATGTAGGTTACGATGTATGTACTGGAACCGTTAGGCAACCGATGCTCTTTGGACAATACGTTCTGACTTTGGCAAGATGGATCAGTAGCACAAATACAGTTAATAGACGTCGAATTCATATTCGGTACTCCAGTAAAAAGAAATTCCGACTAAAAAAAAGAGAAGATTTCATCGCAATTCCTGTTGAATTAAAATGTAAAAACACAATTTTTTCATTATAATCTTCAAAGTAAGTCTCATCGACGTAGATCCTACTAAAATCACTGCCTCTATGAATTTGGTCTCTCTTCTTTGGTATCTCAGATTGACCCATTAGCATCAATCCATGGGCAAAGTATATCGGTGCATTTGAACAGTAGATCACACTAGAACGTTTGTCAAACTAATGATGGTTTAAGAGTGTTTGCTCTTCTCTCAACTGAACTAAGCTGCCAACAAGGGTTTAACTCTCTGTTTTCTCAGATCTTTGATAGTTCAGACTATTTCTATTGCCAATATGGTGTCTCTATGAAATCGATTTGATAGAAACAATATTTTAAACCTGACTAACATCAAGATTAGAATGTGGAATTTCTATTAAGGAGTAAAAGGAAAAATTCATCATAAGTTTAGATCATCTTAAGTGGGAAATAAACAACCAGCTGTGGTTTTCTAATGCTCAATTCAAGGTAGAGAAAAGAGTTGCAAATCATCATGGATCACATATCTATTAAATTTTAATCTGATTATATGGATGAAAAAATCTTGCTAAATCTTCTGATTGTGAAACTTTTCTCCTGATAGAAAAATCTTTTGATTTTAACGGCTTATTTTTATGAATTCTTCGGATTTCGTTTTTTTTATACGATAATTAGCGACATTTCGAACTGATAGTGATTTCAAAGAGAAGAACGGATAGACCTATTAAGTGTTAAATAGATATAAGAACAAATAAGAAAATATTTTGCTTTTTTTTTTGTTTAATTAAAATTAATTTTTAATTAAATGGTTTCGTAGCATTTTCTTGCAGAAATGGATATAATAATCAAATCAATATTTTCATATCAAATGTTTTCTTCACAAGTAGCTGATATTATCGAGATATCAAATTCATTATAGTATGGTTTTCCTTTGCAAACTAATCATTGCCTATTGAACGAAAATGTTACTTTTCTACTAAAAACTACTTCAACGGCAACATCTGCCAAGTGCATCGTTATCATCAGCAATAAATAAACTTTATTGCTCAAAATTTAAAACACAACGATTATTTAATTTTGAGTTTATCTATTTTTCACGAGAATGTAAAATTAATCTTACTAAAACTTCATATGTTATTTGTAATATACAATGCCCCATTGAAATTAATAAATTTGGTGATGTTAATCATCATACAAAATAAAAAAAAACATCAAGTGTTTGAAATCGGCTGAAGTCAATCGATGTAACGGGATAGAAAATAATATTTTTCCAGGGAAAAAAAGTATTGCAATAATTTTAAACAGGATATGCAATAAATTTGATATCAAATGAAAGCCCGTCGAAAATGGGGTTTATTATTACCGAAAAAAAGAAGGATTATCGCAACTTTCGTACGTTGAATTGTCAAACTTGGTAATGTTTTACCGACTAGATGTCTGAGAAAAATTATTCATCAATTAAAGTTCGAATTACGTGGGATGCAAAATACATTATTTTTTCGTCATTTGATGAATACAAGCAATAACTAGTATGACAGCAATTTGTGTTCTTTACTTCACGAAGTCGAGATGAATTTGAACATAGAAGTTTCAAATAACTAAGTATCTGTTTCCATGTTTGTTAAAACATTAAGATATGCACTTTGAGCATGTCTTGAAGATGACAGTTATCCTCAGTTTCTGATAAAATTTTTGTTCAATTTTTTCCTTGATTATTGTTCTAATATGTACTATCATATTGAGATCACGTAAATTTCCTAGCCAGATATCATTGTGACGACATCGTTATGTCCGTTTTTTTGTTTATTTCTTTTCGTGTTATCTATATCTCTTCCAGTCCTACTTGTATTCTTCTGTTCTCTCTCTCTTGCCGTTACATATATGAACATGTACTTTGTATGTAAAAGATACGATTCTTGACAAGAAGAAATACAAGAAAGCATAATGCCATCAGCACTAGCTCTTCTTCTATCGAAAATCGTCACATTCTGAATCTTTACAAGCTATTGATTTCTAAAATTTCCAAGTGGTGAGCATGAGATGAAAGCAAATTTATGAGCAGTCTGTTACATTTCTGAAAGTACCATATTTGAGTTATTATGGGAGTAATATATTGGGTGTACGAAAGAAGAAGCAATATCAATGCAATTTTCACGAGGTTCAGCAAAAAAATATAGTATAAGTTCTATCCTCAGAAAAAGGACTTCCTCGTGAAATTTTGTAGAAGGAAATATTCATTTACAATTTATTCTGCTGAATGCGCAATACAACTACTATGATTTCATCAATATTTTGGAAAAAGAATTTCGTATATCTTGCACATAAAGACATACCGATGGTGATTGTTGATTGATGCTCTCATTTGCCAAATTATTCATAATTAGTTTTGCGTTGAAATTCGGAATCAAGCCTGGGAAGCTAACTCCGGTGTAAGGTTGATCGACTTGTGTAAAAAGATGTATTATATCAACGAGAAGACCAAAATACATGATGGTTGATTGAGTAAATTGATTAATAGCTGCGGATAATTGATCATCAAAGCTGATCTTTGTGACCACTTGTGAACTGACGAAGGATCGTTCAAGAAAGCGACGGACAGCATCATCGATCGTCACATTAGCTAGTTCACATAAAGCTGACAATAGTTGAAATTGTGAGACAACATTAGCATTCCAGTCAACAGGTGTCTGTTGATAGGTAATAGCTGTAAGTAGTGCTATCCAGGAATCTTTGATGAAATCACTCGTACACACTTGATGTAATATCGGTGAAAATGACATAAATGTTTGATAAGGAGTGCTAATCTTCGAGCAAGGACATTGAATTGTAGAGAAGTACAACAGTTGTAACTGATTGTAAGTTGTTAACGATGGACTTGATACAGTGATCGTTGTACTTACAGTACTCAACGAAGTGAAAAGAATAATGACAATTAAGGAACCTAAAGATAGAAGATCAAACATAAATTTAGTAAGCCAGAGCAACACTATGATTCTCTGTGAAATTAAAGCCCAAGATATCAAGAGTCAACATCGGATGAAACTATGGTTTCTCATGATTCTAACAGAGAAATCGAGGATTTACTGAGGAAGGAAGCTCATTCCGAGAAAAATGCAGAAAATTTTATATTCATCTATTTAATCCAAAAATGGAAGTGCAATTCCTTTCGAAATAAAAGGGTAAAACTCAACCAATTCTAGAATATTTTTTTGAAGCGGAAATCTTTCAGCCGAGTTTTAGTGCATTTCACTTGCCTCGATATCATTCAATATCAAAAATTACTTCTCATATTCTACGAAAAGTAGTATTTCAGAATACGACGCCTATTTCAGTGGGTGAGCATGAAGGTGGAATCTTTAGTCTGGCTGATTCACTCACCACCACAATTATCCATCCACTAAAAACATTCATACCTGTGAATAAGATCATGTAGACGCGTGTACCTATCAATTGATGCTGGATAGAATCTGCTTTTCGATTATTGGTCGATCTGAGCAAGTTCAACCGTTTTATCCATTCAACAAAATTACGGACACATGCAAAAAAATGTACTAGAAAACAAAGTTGAAATAAGACCTATGATAACACCTTCGACATGATCAAAATTTACTGGCGTGAAAGTTAAAGTTGGTTTTGGTAAGGACCAGTTTCGATGAAATCTTGACCAAAAAAGGCGCAATTAAGCGCAAGATCACAACTAAACCACCATAGAAACCAAGTAAAACAGGTATTGAATACAAAAGATTGAACTTATCGACTATAGAATACGTGCAAAATGACGGAGCACATTGAGCAAAATACTTCAAATAACTGATATTAGTTGACCATACTTCAACGAAAAGATTAGTCAACAAATCGTTCACAGAAATATTTCGTCTACTTGAAGCTGGAAGAGGACAACTCCAGTTCAATTTACTCTAAACAAGAAGAATTTGACGAGAAGATAATATTGTATTACACATACCTGTTTGAGAAGTGGAAAATACTCTAGCAAGCTTTCAAGACATTTGATTTCATATAGACAATCAAATGTACTTCCAAGAAGATTTGTAAGTGGGAAACCTTGTCCAGAGAATCCATCGACATTAATGGGATGGAATTGTTTCGTCTGCAAAAAAGAAGACCAGTGCGTGTAGTATGCATTATCGTCCATCGCAAGATCTGAATGAAACCCTACTTGCGCTGTAGTGTCTGTCCAGTTGTCGAATGTAAGTACAGTATTGTTCAACGATGCATTCGCGTTGTCTGAAGGAGTATCTATGATGGGATATGTTACTATGTTGTCAGTGTCAATAGTAACTGCATTGACGGCGTCTAGTGCCGAAACCAAAGAGTTTGATTTAGTTGTTATCTGAAGCAGCTTGAGTGGTATGGTTATTTGAATAGGTGTAGTATTTTGAGCAACATTGATGGTTCTCATGACTTCCGATCGAACCTGATCTTCTGGAAGCAGATAAAGTGTGACAAACAAATCATTTGTAATAATTGCTACGGCTTCAGAAATAGCAGCATTAGAGAGCGAGCAGAGAGCAGCAAGAAGTTGAAACTAAACGAAGAAGAATAGAACTATAACAAATCACATAATTATCATTTCTTCATGACTGTAACTCATTGAATTCATAATTAATTAAAGACTTATAGACAATCATCAGTACGGAGAACGATGCGATTATCTATTTGATCGTTTTCTGTTACTAGGTACTGAATATGACTCAGAAGATACTGGTCATAAAATGTAGGTAATTGAAGCAGTGGTCTCTGATAAAGTCTCTCACACTAAGATGTACAACGCAGATAATGTACATTTCTTATCGGCAATGTTGATTTTCTGTGCAGCTTTCAGTATTTAACATTTTTATTTACCATGGTTTATTAAAAACTGATAGCATTTTGTGGATCTTGAATGTGAAACAGATTCTGAATAATAGATGTCGCAAGTGGCGATGCTTGAGCAGACTGAAAGATATTTTCGAGGGTATATGCATGAATAGATTTCTGCAAATCATACCGCGTTGAACAAGATATCTACACTTCCTGTCACACTTCACATCTCTATACTCAAAACTTCTTTGCTATATCTATAATTTCTATCGATGTAGGTAATGTTCGTGTCACTGAATCACACTTCCTTGTCACAGTATCGACTGTATCTGCTTGTCGTGATGGACATTGTTTATTTGTCAAATATGGGAGACGATAGTTGGTTACAATAAACTCCCCAAGTCAGAAAAAAAATAAGGAGGATGGGTGGCATGGTCAGTCCGAAAAGTCCACAATGTCAGTGAAATTACGTCTGACACGTGTTACATAACTATGATGACCAGTCATCTTGAGAAGATATCTCTTGTAATCGCGTCTGAAATGGTCCATGATACCCATGAACGTTTATGTGACTAGGCCGTTTATTCATTTATCCCATATGGACTAGTCCATACTTGGAAAAAAGGTTTAAAAAAGGAAGACGAAAGTCATATTCGAACATTAGCGACATTACTAAAAAGTAAGTGGGCGTTATGACGAGAGTCCACGACGTAGAAACAGTTATGTCAATGTATATAGTCTAAAACACAGAAGGATTATCGTTCCTATACAAGACAAACATAAATCAGTTGACATCATGCGATTCTGACCACTAGAAAGCGTCTTCAATGGTAGTCAGGACAACTTGTCCTGGACGACTGTAACTGTTAAATACTCGTAAAGATTATTCTGTCTTTGAAGTGCATCGACAATCCGAATCCCGAATAGTGAAGGTACTGCAAGGCAGCAATTTTATGATTAAGATGCGCTTCTAATTCGCTAAATAAATTAATAATAGAAAGACAAAAGCAGAATAAAAGATCAAGAGTTTTTAGATATTTGCATCATTTGGTTGGTATAATCGTTTGTATTTCTTTCGTTTCTAATGTATAGTGACAATCAGAAAACTGGTATAAAAGCAACAATGAGGTCAAGAATATACCTATACGTTGCACGTTCGTATTTTGGAATGTTTCACGATATTTAGTATTATCGTTTTTGCATGTAATAAAAAGGTCAAAAATATCTCGAAGTATTACACCTTATGAGAAAGTAAAGCTGGTAATATTTATTTACGAGAAATGTAAAATGGTATGCTTTAAGATTTATTATATATGCAAAATAAATTGAAGATATATGACTAAAAGATAATGAAATACGTCTGAATTCTAATTGCATTTAATTTATTTCAAAATCCATATTCGAATCTTTCGAATTTGAGAATATTCTAAGCTAACATACTTTCTATTTAGTTCTATTTTTAATACACACTTGAAATCTAAGATTAAATTAGATTAGGATATCAGAATTATTTGATTTTTTTTTACTTTAAGAAATTTTGTATTTATCCTCTAGGAAAGTTATTTTATTGAAATTAAGTTGATCCATTGCTGAAAATAGTTAAAAGATACTTCTCAAGAAAAAAGAGAAAACGTTGAATTTATTTTTTTCTATTTCGTCTAATTAATTTGGTATTTATAAACAGAATACTTTTTTATTCACATGAAAATTAGAAAAAATAAATCTCAGAATAACTGTTATAAAGCATCTTAGAATGATTAGAAATATTTCTAAGTTGATCTTTCGATTATATGACTCTATGGTTGGAATGATTGGTAAGTAATTCTAAGTATGTGTGTTCGAATCTAATTCTAATCTTTGAATATTTCAATTCAGATTCAGACTAGTCAGGACCTAGTCACTACATAACACTATGTTTATACGGTGCTCTTATGCATGCATTAAACGTGCACAACTCTGCGCATACATAGCACTATGCATGCATATGTGTGCACGATTGCCGTCTAAATGTGTCGCTCATAGTATTTGTAATCAAAACAGAGGCTCATGATCGGATTGGATTCGAGTTTTTTTGTTTCAAACAACAACTCTCGCTCTTTCTTGAAGCAATTGTTCTGCGAAAAGAACATTTTTGTCTCATTTACTCGATTTTTAGCTGGTATATACAATTGTTGTCGCCTACCTCCTTAAATAACCGCAATTGAAAAATTTAAATAATTTTTTTCCGATTTTTTTTAAATATGGAATTGTCTTCAGACAAGAACAACATCGAAATAACTAGCAAC
The DNA here is from genome assembly GCA_905329745.1 of Rotaria sp. Silwood2. NCBI lineage: Eukaryota > Metazoa > Rotifera > Eurotatoria > Philodinida > Philodinidae > Rotaria > Rotaria sp. Silwood2. The sequence goes on along the minus strand of CAJNSZ010000319.1, from coordinate 82,978 downwards.
AATAACACGACTACTATTGACAATAAACGAGCTGTTTGGTCAGATTCGGAAACGAGTCTGCTACTCAGTTTGCTGAAGGAGGAGTCAATTGCAAAGCAA
>CAJNSZ010000319.1:60177-79809 GCA_905329745.1 Rotaria sp. Silwood2 | reverse complement strand
CGGGGGCCGGGACCCACGCTCCTCCCCACCTCCCCCCCCCCCCCCCTCCCCCCACATCCGCAAGGGTTACATGCGCGATAAAAAGTTAAACTAATACATGTAAAATGAAAGGAATAAATAATAATATAGTAATAGCGTAGCTTCAAAAATCACACAGAAAAATAAAGAATATGAATGAATAATAAACAGAACAGAGGATATCGCAATCGTTTCACTCGAAGATAAGTAAAGACGATGGATTGTTACAATATGATTTCACCCTTGTATATAATGTTGAGAAAATATCATCTATTGAAGTTATAGAATAGTCAATTGAATAAAAAGATGAAAATTTTTCACATCTATTCATGTCACTTGAGCTGGTGTTATTGATGACCAATGCAATTCGTAGGATAGATTAAGTATTCTACAGAAGCCTCATCGTCATTATTCGTTCGTAATTTCACAGTTGATGAATATTTTGCAACATCTAATAATAAATCAAATGATCCAGTACCAATTTTAGCTAATTTTCCAAGTGAAATATTTTCTAAAACACCTTTTAATAAATCATATTCTGAATGAGTAGCAGCTTCTATTAAAGCATCAACAGTTTCCTCAAATGAACATCTTATAATAGGTCCAACACTGAGTCTATTAACTCCATGTCTTTTAATAGGCATTAAATGTCCTTTAGTCGTCATAATATCACATAATACAGCTAAATGTCTATAATTAACATAAGATCCATCAAATGAAATAACATAATTTATTTCATGTTCAATTGATTTTCTAGCAGCTTCAATTCCAAGAATATCAAATATTTCTACAATATCATTTGTATATGTTCGACGCGAATCAACATCTTTAGTTGATAAAACTTTTTTAAAAGCTGTTCCATCAGTTACTAACATCCATTCAAAAATTTTATGAATTTCTCCATTATCATTAATTTGAATTCTTTGTTGTGAATCATCAAATATTGGACGAGCTATATAAACTTTTGATATACCTTCAATGCCTTGTAAAGTTAAATCAGTAAGAATTGAAGGTTCTAAATATCGAAGAAAAGTATTATCATCCATACGAGTTATATTTTTTTGATCGTATTGTGTCGATGATTTAACTTGATTAATGATACGTATTCTTAAAACAAGTTTTTCAGCATTATCATCATTATATATAACATTAAGACAATCACCAAAAGCTTGTGAAATTTTTTCAGATATTTTTTCCATAGTTAATGTTCTATCAGTTATACGTTTTCTATCTAATTCAATTCTTAATAACCATTGTGAAAGATTTCCTATATCTTGATCAGGCATTTCATAATATGCATTAACCCATTCTTGATCTTCTGAAATAATTGTTTCTTGTGGATCAGGATCATAATAAATGGCTGTATTAACAGTTGTTTTCCTTAAATTACAATGTTCAAGACGATATAATACTTCTTTACATTTTTCAACATCATTTGTTGCTTGTCCAGTTAAATAAATAGTTAATGATGGTGTTTTAGGTTCTTTTGAAACATTGATTATTTCTTTAAGACGTGGAATACCTAATGTAACATTTTTAGCTGAAACACCACTATAATAAAATGAATTTAATGTCATTTGTGTAGTTGATTCTCCAATTGGTTGTGCAGCTAAAGCGCCAACCATTTCACCAGCTTGAACTTGTGCTTGTTGAAAACGTGTTTCAATTTCACTACAAAGCCAATTAAATGCTTCATTTGTTAAACGATGAAATTCAAGAACTTGACGAGATGATAATGATGAACGTAATAAGATATTCATTAACATTGTTGCATTATATTGGGCTTCACGTGATAAACGATCATCACCTTTTTTTACAATAAAAAACAAATATCCTTGTTTTTGCTATATTAGAAAAATTCTTACCTTTAACAACAATAAGATGTTGTGTTAATTTTTGTAAACCTTGAATAACTTGACTAGGTGATAAATTTGATTGTGTTCGATTTGAAATAGAAAATTTTTTTTTTGCATTATAAATTAATCTTTCTAAATTACAAGGTAAAACAATTTTTGATGTATTACCGGTTGGAAATAATTGTCTTAAATTATGTCGATCTTCATTTAATTGTTTCCATTCATCATCTAATAATTGTAATGATTCATCTGTATATAAATCTTTAATAACATCATCAGTTAAAAATTTTCTTAAATGTTTTTCTTCAGCTAATAAATCAAATTTACATAAACGTTCAAATAATTTATTTGATGGATTTAATGATATAATTGATTGAAATTCAATATTTTCACCGGCAAGACCATCTTCACCATATGTAAATTGAATTATTTGTTCAATTTCATTTCTAACAGTACCATCATATTTAACCATAATAGATTCCATAGCTTTAATTAAACGTCGTTGTATATATGACAAGTTTCAGCTGTTTGAACAGCTCTATTAACAAGACCTTCTCGTCCACCCATAGCATGAAAATAAAATTCAACTGGTGTTAAACCTTGTAAATATGAATTTTCAACAAAACCTTTAGCTTCAGGTCTATAATCATCTTTAGTAAAATGTGGCAATGTACGATGTTCAAAACCAAATGAAATACGTTTTTCTTCAACACTTTGTTGTCCAACACAAGCAATAACTTGTGCAATATTTATAGATGAACCTTTAGCACCACTAACAACCATAGCTTTAAATTGATTAAAATCAGATAAAGATCTTTGTGCTAATGAACCAGTACTATCTCGAGCACGATTTAAAAGACTATTAACTATATTTTCAAATGTTTGTCTTAAAGAATTTCCAGGTGTTCGTTCTAATGACTTACGATGTGCTAGTTCAATAACTTTATTAACTTCATTTTTTGCTTTTTTAATTGTTGTTTGAATTGTTTCATATGTTTGTTGATCAACTATTGTATCAGCTATACCAACTGAATGTCCTTCTAACATTAACCAATTGTTAACAACAAGTTGTATATGATAATATAATTGTCCAGCTATTTGATAACAACATTCCATAAAAACAATATGTCCTAATGAACCAGTTGACGTACCTAAAGTTTTTTTTACATAATATACCTGATAATAAACGTCCATTTTCAATTAAAACTTTTGTATCACTAGGTGATATCCATTTATATGGTCCACTATCTTCATCATATGAATGTTGACTATTTGTACGTATACAATTAATTTCACGTGGAAGAATTAATGAAAATAATTGTTTACCAGTCCATAATGGTTTTGGTTTTAAAATAGTTGCTTGTGGTATATGTCCATTCCATGATGATAAGTGCATTAATAAATTCATAAAATCACTTTTTTCAATAAATACATCACGTTTAGTCATTTTCCAAACAGCTGTTAATGTATCTTGTACAATACTCATAACAGGTCGATGTGATTGTGGTGTTATTATTAAACGTGGTACCATCATTAATTCAGATAATTCAGCTTTAGCTTCAATTGATTGTGGTAAATGTAAATTCATCTCATCACCATCAAAACTAGCATTATATGGTGTTGTTACAGATAAATTTAAACGAAATGTTGACCATGGAAGAATTTTAACACGATGTGCCATCATTGACATTTTATGTAATGTTGGTTGACGATTAAGTACAACTAAATCATTATCCATCATAAATCTTTCAACAATATAACCCGATTGTAAATGCAAATCAGATGGTTTTGGATGAAGATGAAGATCAATTATCTCACCTGTATCTAATATTATATTTTTAGCAGCATCATGACAAATTAATTCTTGTAACCATTTTATATTAAATGGTGTTACAATTTCAGGTATAGTTAAATTTCGTGCTATTGTGCGTGGTACGCCAACTTGATCAATTGATAAATTTGAATCTGGTGTTATTACTGTCCTCGCACTAAAATCAACTTGTTTAGCCATTAGATCTCCTCGAATTCGACCTTCTTTGCCTGAAAATTATAACACTTATACATATATATATGAGATTGAGGAGTCGAACTGAATACCTCAACTATTTTTCATATCATATAGCTTCTATAATACATTAGAGAATTATGATTTTCTTTTTATCAATGATAGTACTCCTATAATGCTGATGATCGGTCACCTTATTAAAATCTTTAAAAAATCTCTTACTAATTAATTATGAATATTTTTTTTTAAAAAGCTTTAAGTATTTTGTTTTTGAATAAAGTATAGACCCCTTAAACTTGATTAATCATCAACAGTATACAAGTATTATCAGTGTTAAAAAAATCATAATTCTCCAATGTATTATAGAAGCTACATGATACGAAAAAACATAGTTGAAGCATCCAGTCAGACTGCTCAACCCCATATATAGAGAGAGATAATAAAATAAAAGTGATGAACCTTCTAATCGTTCTTTTATAGATTTTAATGGTGTTCCACTTTTCTGACAAGATTTTGGTATTCCAGGCTTATTATTATCAATTAAAGTTGCACAATGATATTGAAGATGTTGCAAATCTTCTTCAATGATATGTGAAGCTTCACCATGTTGTTCATGTTCACGTAAAATATTATTTGCTTTAATTATATTTGCTAAGTTGTATGTCAAATCATCATGACAATGAGTTACATCATCAAATGATGATATTGATGGATGAACACACATAGGAGGAACTGGCAAAACAGTTAGAATCATCCAATCAGGTCGTGTTTGTTGAGGATTCATGCCGAGGATTTCACAAATTGGATCAGAAATTTTTTGAAATATTTCCAGTACACGTGCAGCTGATAATTTTGATCTCGTTCCTTTATTTTCATTTAATGTTTGTTTCCATTCAATTGTCAATTCTAAACCCGATCGACGATAAATTGGTTGTTTTCTTCCACAACCATCTGAAGTTTTAATTGTTACGTGGTTTTCATTCTTAGTTCCTTCAATACAACAAAATAAAATAAAACTTTGAATTAAAACTCAAACCTTGACAAATCTTTTGTCTTTTACATGCATCAAAAACATAAGCAAGACGTCGACGATATTGTCCTTTTGTTTTTTTAATAATATCAATTATTTTTGAATCATTTGGATCGACCAATAGTTTCGAACAATGAAAACAAACACATCGTAAAATTTTCAATATTTTCAATAAAAAAACAATATTATATACGGGCTTGATCACTATTAGAGATCAATAGAATTTATCTATTTAGTTGATGCTAAAAACGGAAATGAAGAATAAAATTCAATACTGACATTCAATGTGACCAAAATGTCCCGGACATTCAACATAAGAACCAGCGCAAGTATGACATTTTGAATTTTGATCAAGTGGACCCTGTCGTGGATCCATAAGACCTTGAGTTTTTGCTTTTCCTTCTTGCAATAAATCTACATATTCAATCGGTGGATCTGTTACCGACATTCGTCGAATTTCATCTGGAGATAAAATTCCGAATTGTATACGGTTCACATTACGATGTGACTCCATTGAATCAACTATTTGTGAATTTAAGTAAACCATTTCATTACTTTAAATTCAATAGTACAAATGCCACAATTACATTTAAATATGCATAATTTATATTACAACAATCTTAGTACTATGATAGAATCTTACCAATGACCAATGAACTCAATGAAACACGAAAATAGATTAAATTTTACTCTACACTTTCGCTTCCACGTTGAAATATCTCATAAAACATGACACAATAACGCACCATTTACATCTCGACAGTTACGCAAGAACGATCAAACTTCGATTGGTCTCTTTCTTTGCACCAAATCCATTGATATTTTTCGACAGATGGTGTTGCTTGTCACCAGACCTTCTCGACAGTACAACCATTCGATGCTCTATTTAGTGTCTATATTGAAAAAAAGTATGACATTAAATCGCGATCATTTATCAATTTTTTTTTCAAGACTACTATGATTGATAGAAGTTGCTTTTTATGTAGAGATTCGAAACTATTTGACATACTTTTGCACAAGTTTCCGATATATAGGAAAATATTTTTAAAAACTAATTCGAAAAATCCATTTTCCATCATAGAACTTGGAAATTTCATCTTCAGTAAGAAATGTCTGAAAGCATCAAAACTACGAACTCTTAATTGTTTCGCTGTGATGATGATAACGTTTTTAGTATGTTAGCGCATTTTTGAGTCTCAAGTTAAGATATCAAAAAAAATTCTATAGGAAGGCTTCTTCTGTGAGAAATATCATACAGATTTAATCAAGCAATGATCTTTAATACTTTAACGTAATTTTTGATCAAAAAATCTCGCTTATGTCTTAAGTTAATCATAGTTTCAGAAACTCAGATATTGGTAACTTTTTCAAAATGTTCTGATACACTCGAAAAATGTAGGTTCAATGCTGAACTTAAATAGAGGTTCCGTAGAGATATGAAAATGTTAAGAGACGCTTCACGAACCACTCGAGAAATCGTGTCATAAAGGCATGAGTATGGATGTGAAAGTCGGAGGGTGTCAGTGGGTGTGGATGGAATGTGGATATTTGTCTTGTAGTTCACATCTACACCCACACCCACACCCACTTTCTATGCTATTTGTCGTAATATTATCATTAGAAGAAAAGAAATTATGTGCTGAAGATGTATTTGAAAATAGATATATGTTTCTTCTATATAGCGATATTAAATGAATCTATGAATAGTCGAAATGCTTGACATTTACAATAAATTATATGAATCTCTCTGGCAAGATGAATTCAGGGTATGGGTGTACTCAGATTCTTCAGTTCGATAGCACCATACTTTAGTAGCAGTGACAAAAATGGGATGATTTACTCATGGATCTATATGAGAGTGTAGGTGAATATAGTACTTTAATTGATACTCACTATCTAGCGTACTGAATCAACGTTCAATTGCATCATATTATAGGAAAGTCATCAAAAACTAGTTAGCTCAAGCTCTATTGAATTCTCTCTCTTCAAACATCTTTCATGAGAACGTTCAATCATTATTGTGCATAGCAGTATCTCATATATTTTTTTTCTAATAGCGTATAAATATCAAAACTTCATTTCACTTGAATGCCGATTTTGTTGCTTTTCAAAAGTGAGATGAAACTTAAAGTTGACGGTCAACAAAGTGTTTCGTGTGATGACTATTTATGCAAGGCTTTTTTTTGAAAGTGAAAGCAAATACTATGTTTTTTCTTAGATGAGAATAAGAAGACAGTAGGTAAGACAGCAACATAATTTTGTTTTGTTTCTGCTGACGATTCATGAAATACAAACGTTACGGATCATGTTTGCCAAATAAAGAGAAGCAAACTTACCTTTTTCACCTCGCCTTATCCGAAATACAGAAGTATCAGATAATGAGAATATGAGTGTTACAGGTGCGATACAGAAAGCGCTATTGTATTGATATTCGGCATTTATTTTAGCATATACTAGATTGAATAGCACACAAAAACACTTTCATAAACTTTTCTCACCATCAAACGTCAAAACATCAGAAAAATATTTCACTGGATGATTATGTCAAAGGACACTAGTAGTAGGCAGGCAGTTGAGTCTGAAAAACATTGCTGAATGAGTAGAGGAAGATAGAGATGTAGTATAGTGAATAGGTAAAACAAAGATTCTGTGGGGTGTAGGTGTAGTGTGTGAATAAAGAGAAGACGCACACGCACATGCACACCCCAGAATTTCATTACTAGTATTTTCTTCATCATAGTGTCTGCTTTTCAAGAGACATAAATAAGATAGTTAATGTCAGTTTTTTGTCTGAGCTAGTTCAAGTGCTGCGTAGACTTTATAGACATTTACATCGTTTTGAAGTTTGTTATCGGACTTAATTTTTTCTATAGAGTTTTCTATGAAGTAATTAGGCACAACTGTAACAGTTCGATTTGAGACAGTACAATGCTTCAAGCTGTCAAAATAAACTCATTCTGAATAGATTGAGAAAATGATGTTTATATCCAATTAATTTATTGACTATTCTCGACAGCAACACATTCGAACAAAGATTACTAATAGGGAACTACTACATTATAAAACTGAAAATAGACGTTTCTATTCTCTATATCATCGTTATATTTTACGTTTCTATACATACAAAGAATTCGAAAAATATTACTCGCAAAAACAAAGAGAGACACTCTGAAATAAAAGTTGCAAAACAAATAACTTAAATTGTCGCAACTACTAGAATATCTTAGGATTTTTATGTTTGAGTGTGAGTCTTTACTCTACTCTCATTAGATACCCAGCATCAACACTCACAATCATGTATAAATCGTCAATTTCATCATTCAAGATTCAGTGTAAAAATAGTCAACAGAACGTTAGAGAGTAACGATCAATATGAAATCTTATTTTACATCTTATAATAAACATAGAGGCTTTCAATTTTTCTAACGTCAAATTTCTTTTACATTTTTTTTATTATGATACATTAGTCGTACAAGAAAAAGATGAAACATTATTTTGACTCTCAATCACTGCAAACAAAATCAAAATACTTCATTATTCTTTAAAACTTGTTTCCTTAAAGTTTTATACTTTTATTTTTTTGAAGACGCCATGTGTTCTTGCAATNTTGATTTTTGTCCTGTCCTGCCGCCCGCCAGGACAGAGATTGCCAACAGGACAAAACAGGACAGGACGCGATTTTGATTTTTGTCCTGCCCTGCACCGCACCAGGACAGAGCTGGCTAGCAGGGCAGGGCAGGACAGGACGAAAAATCTTGTCCTGTGTTCATCTCGGGCAGGGACTGCGCTCACAAGCTTTTTTTTGTAAAACTCTTGTATTAATAAATAGTCAAAGGGAATAGTACCATTGGAAGACATCTCAAAGTGTGGGTGTGGATGTGGGCATGCAGCAGAATAAGGCTGACATCCACGCACACACACCCGCAGCCACACCCCACGCCCCCAAACCCAAACCCAAACTCACATCCACACCCACATCCCCCCCCACCCCCTACCCACACCCACACAGACACACCCCACACCCCCAAACCCAAACTCGCACCCGCACCTTCCACTGCTACATTTAAAAAGAGTGCGCCGTCGACGAGAACGACCGCTTATGATAAAATACAATAAAAAACGGTAAACGTTCATTCAACTTTCTACAGCTGATGCATACGATGGCTTACGATTTTGGTCGACCACCGTTTACAGTCGCTGTATTTTCACGGTAGCCGTAAAGCATCTTTTCCGATCGCTGTAAACAGCCCCCGTACACGGCTGTCGTTTTCCACTGTATTCATCAGATCTTTTACCATGGGACTTTTGGCTAAATGACTATATCAAGAACAATCTGATGGATCGAGCAAACGAAGAATCACTAGCTCAGGCGATTTCGAAGATAGTAAAGAATATTCCAGAAGAAGAGCTTAAAAAGACTTTCAACGAATTGTTAGAAAGGATGGAACTTTGTATAAATAATAATGGTGACTATTTTGAACATTTAATAAAATAAAACTAGAAATATCTCGTTCATTTTTATACTTTTATTTGACGTTATCAGAACTATTGCTCAATCCTTAGTATTATAGACTTTACCCAAAAGAATGCTAGAATTAAATCCATGATAGAGTTGTTATATGCATTATTATGGACGAGACATTTAACCGTTTATTCATGTAATAAATCTTTCAAAGCTAAATGCCATGACCAGAACTTTTGGACAAACCTAATTATATGAGCATGTGTTGCTGGAAGTGATTTTTCTAAGAGAAAAAGTGCATTTTCTAGATATAAAAGTGCTTTCGAGCAGTCAGCCATCCTGTTTTTACGCTTTATAGATGTTCTTCTAGGAAGTACCCAATTAGATAAAATTCGGAAGCAGAGCTTTCGAGCAGATTATGTGCTATTCGTAGAATTCAAGAGCTTTTGAGTAGTCACTGATGTTCTTGAAGGAATTAACTAAAATCGGATGATTCGGAGGAAGAGTTTCTTCGTAAATTTTATGCGTCTTTTTGTGAAATTCAAGCGCTTTTGAGTAGTCACCCATCTTGTTATAAACTTGAGCAATGCTGCTGTAAGAAGTAATTAATGAAGGATGATTCGAAGGCAGAGTATTTTCGGCGATTGTATATGCTTTTTCGTAAAATTCAAGTGCTTTTGGGTAGTCTCCCATCATGCCATACACTAGACCGATGTTGTTGTAGAAGGTAGTCAATGAGGGATGATTCGAAGGCAGCGTTTTTTTGGCAATTGTATGTGCTTTTTCATAGACCTCAAGTGCTTTTGAGTAGTTGCCCGTGCTGCTATACAGCAGACCAATGTTATTGTAGGAAGTAGCCAAATCTGGATGATCCGGGGGGAGAGCTTTTTCGTAGATTTGATGTGCTTTCTCGTGGAATTCAAATGCTTTTGGGTAATCCCCCATGATGTTGTACAGTTGACCAATGTTGTTGTAGGAAGTGGCCAAATCGGGATGATTCGGAGGCAGAGTTTCTTCGTAAATTTTATTCACTTTTGTGTGAAATTCAAGTGCTTTTGCGTAGTCACCCATCTTGTTATAAACTTGAGCAATGCTGCTGTAGGAAGTAATTAATGAAGGATGATTCGAAGGCAGAGCATTATCGGCGATTGTATATGCTTTTTCGTAGAATTCAAGTGCTTTTGGGTAGTCGCTCATGGTGCCACACACTAGACCGATGTTGTTGTAGAAAGTAGCTAATGAAGGATGATTCTGAGGCAAAGCTTCTTCAGCGACTTGATGTGCTTTTTCGTAGAATGCAAGTGCTTGTGGGTAATCACCCATACTGTTGTACAGTAGACCGATGTTGTTGTAGGAATTGGCCAATTTCAGATGATTTGGAGGCAGAGTTTCTTCGTAAATTTGATGTGCTTTCGTATGGAATTCAAGTGCTTTTGAGTAGTCACCCATCTTGTTATATACCAGACCGATACTGCTGTAGGAAGAAGTAAATGAAGGATGATTCGGAGGCAGAGTTTTTTCAGCGATTGTATGTGCTTTTTTGTAGACTTCAAGTGCTTTTGAGTGGTCGCCCATGCTGTCATACACTTGACCGATATTGTTGTACGAAGTAGCTAAATCTGGATGACTCGGCGTCAGAGCCTTTTCGGCGATCGTATTTGCTTTTTCGTAGAATTCAAGTGCTTTTGAATAGTCGCCCATGGTGCCACACACTAGGCCCATGTTGTTGTAGGATGTAGCCAATGAGGGATGACTCTGAGGCAGAGCTTTTTCGTAGATTTGGCGTGCTTTTTTGTGGAATTCCAATGCTTTCGAGTAGTCACCCATGCTATTATATACTAGGCCGATGTTGTTGTAGGAAGTGGCCAAATCGGGATGATTCGGAGGCAGAGCTTTTTCGTAGATTTGATGTGCTTTTTCATAGAATTCAAGTGCTTTTGAGTAGTCATCCATCGTATTATAAACTTGACCGATGTTGTTGTAGGACTCAGCTAAATCGGGATGATTCGGAGGCAGAGTTGTTTCTCTTATTATAAGTGCTTTATTGACGAATTCAAGTGCTTTGTGGTAGTCACCCATGTTTTTATGTGCTAGACCGATGTGGTTGCAGTTTTCGGCTAATAAAGTATCATTTTTTGGAACAGTTTCGTTGCACATTCTGAGCGATTTCTCATGAAACATAATTGCTTCTTTGTATTGTCCTTGGTCGTATTTCACCCATCCAAGATGCTTATAGATAGATGCTTTGTCACTATCGTTTGAAGCATTCTTGAGTAGTTCATTGTAGAGCTCTTCAGCTTGAGCCGCGTGACCCACTTTAAGCATGAGTTGACCCATCCGATTCCATCCAGTACCGGTGATCTCCTCTTGCATGCGTTGCGTGAGAGCCACCAGTTGTGGATCGTTGTCATCGGTGAAAGTCAATTGAACTTCCCATAGACGACTATCGTTGGGTGTTTGTTTGATTTCACCAACACGAAAAATAGTATTAATTGAAAAAAGAATTTCCTTTTCGCTTTTCATAGCGCTATATTTATCGATCAGAGCAAATGGAGTTTTTGAAGCGGATACTTTAATCGGATCGACTGTGATAATGAATAATACACCAACAATGTCTTTATTTTTGTGCATCGCACGTTGAACAAATTCCATGGCTACGTTTGTTTTTCTAGTAGTAGACAAGAAATTATTGAATGAGAGAAGTCCTCCTGCCGAATCGCACAGACTTTGAAAGGCTTGTTGAGTGAGTGCCTGACCACGATAAACAATAAATTGTTGTTTATATTCTTTCGCCTGTTTTTCGTGGAGTTTCTCTAATTGTTGATGAAGACTGCGAATGAAAAAGCCCATTTTTGCCATGGCTCCCATGTCGAGAGACCGTAGTGCATGATTGAGCATGCTGTACAGAAAAATTTCACAAGTATACCACCAGACTGTCGTTTTTTGGTGATATTTACCCTGAAAGTGTACCAATTGGGATTCAGGAATGTCTTTGCTACGACAATAGGTCACCAGATCTTCGATCGATTTTGCATCATCTTGATCGATTTCCAATAGGATCTCTTTGAATAATACTGAATACATATAGGACGGCTCCAACTGGTTTTGACATTGTGGATCTGATTTTGATTCTGCTGTCATCATGCGCTTCGGAACAAAGTTCATCGAAATGGCATTGTGATCGCATTGCCGAGCTACTCTTTTTAATGACTCACATATGGGCTGAATTGAGGTGAAAACACCTTGAATTTTTGACCATTCCTTTGCCCATTGTTCATGGCATGCTTGGTTGCTACAAAAGATGTAAATGGTATCTAATTGTGCCATCCCATGAATAATTGGCACGAGATGCTGGCCTAAAGCTCCAGAAGAGATGACGAAAGCTTTCTCGTCATCTATATCATTGAGAAATTGAATACACTGTGCCGGCGTTGTGCAAATGTGAAGCTCATTCACGATACTGCGTAGTTGCTTGAGCGTATTTTGACAATCCTTATGCTCTTGATCAATATTGCCATCAACCCAAATAAGAAAATAATTTTGAATAATGTGCCGTCTTGGTTGGATGGTATTCGATGATGCCGTTGATGTTGCAGCGGCACCCATTGATGGTGTGAAGATTTTTAGCTTAGATTTTTTTCCACCCATATTGAGTACAGATTTCAATTAATACAGCCGATGCCTTTGTTTCCGCTAGAATTTTTCACGATGAGAAAGATGGTTTTGTTTTCGTTGGCTCTAACTAATAAACTCCATACAGTTAAAATTAGAGATATGACTGTGAACAAGAAAACAAGATAGAAAATAAATCTCACAACGTCGTTGATAGTATTGCTATTCTTTCCAAGTTCCATTAGCCTTTCATCCCCGCAATAACTTGGATGTCACAGTGTTAGATAGTTTATGGGTATAAGTACCAATGTATGTGAAAAGATACACATCAACACACATTCACACGTACTATTTTAGAAGATATTCGGAACTATATTTTTTAAATGGCGTCAAAGATTAACTTGCTGAATACTTAAGCTATATGTTTATTCTCAATTTTCTTCAGAAAAGCTTTCAATACATGTCTATGGTAGATTTGGGTGGTAAGTCTTTTAGCAACAAGCCTTGCTTGAAAAAAAAAGTTTAAAATAGTTATACTGCAAACTAAGGAGCCCGTCATACTTTTTACCACGTTTGTTACACGAAAATCCTTTACGATGGTCGCATTGCACAGATCGGTTTGCAAATAGTACATGTATTCGACGACAAAAATTTCGCCCGTATTGAAATAAATTTTTTATATTATTTTGACGTATGAGAATAGAATGTAACGCATATATGTACGGAGAAGTTCGAGACATTTACGCAGCACATATTAGTTTTATAAGTGTTTGCTTCTTCTTTGAGCAAAGTAAAAATATGTGAACACATCCATTTTTGGATGATTTGTTGAGAGATGAGATGGATCGTGTGAAGTGAGTTCGAGTTTATAACTTTTGACCATTCAGAGGGAAGAGCTTTGGCTATGCTCCGTCAACGGGCAATACAAAGAACACTGAGCGCGAAATTTCGATTTGTAATTCGTTCACTAGAAATCCGTCAGCTCGAAATTTCTGTCTCATATCATAGAACCCATCTCATCTCTCAACAAGTCATCCAAAAATGGATGTATTCACATATTTTTACTTTGCTCAAAGAAGAAGCAAACACTTATAAAACTAATATGTGCTGCGTAAGTGTCTCGAACTCCTCTGTACATATATGTGTTGCATTCTATTCTCATACGTCAAAATAATATAAAAAATTCATTTCAATACGGGCGAAACTATTGTCGTCGACTAATGGTTCAGAAGCAATAGTAATATACTGAAATTCTCAATCACGCAATGGCATACACATGAAAATGTTAGAACAGTAGGAAACACTCACAATCTGCTTTTAGCAATAAGTTCAAGCCCTCTAATAGGATTCATATCACTACCCTGATTGATTTACAATACTTCTACGACTTTTGAATAAGATTCAATTGGCTCGACTTTATCTGCTTAAATGTCGTTTCTCACATATGCTAACTTCAAAGAGATTTTGCTCTAGAAAGAAAAGCATGTCAAACGATGAAATTCATCTTATTTCTGCAATCACTCTAGGATCGATGCTAAGGATGTCATAGTTCGTGGCCTTTTGGGGTCCGTTCCTAGGAAACAGGAAGACAACTTGAAATTTCTCTTTCACGCATCGATGAGCATTCAGAGATGTTTAGACATACCTATTCTTTCTATTTGTATCAAGTGACTATGGATTCCTGGATTCGTAGGAACGGAACCTGAAACTGACACTCCGAATCGATGGTCATACAAAAGAACGAATCGGGTGCCTTTTGTTGAAAAATTTCACTAGGCGTTGCATTGGAATAGCTGTGAAGATTCTTCAGTTCTAATCGAATAAAGACTGTTTTGCTTTGATGTTCAGATCTCAGATTTTGATTGAGTTCGTCGATGTTCAAAAATGTTCTTCACTGCTTCTACGTACATTATTAAAACATTTCTATTAAAGTTCTTGAATTGGCTGCTATTTTAGCTTAAGAGTACGATTCATGTCTTATACCACTATTATTCTGGTTGACATCTAAGCATTGTAAAAGTTATCTTGTTGGACATGCTCTATGGTATGATAATTTTACGTATCGAACCTACCTTCAATCTAAATTATCGATTCCATATACTGAGCATTCTCAAGTGAAGCTTTCTCAAATTCACTTTCTTATAATTTAAATGTCTAATTTCTATGTTCTTTCATATTTTGCTGTTTTTAGTATACTTTTGACTATCAACTTTAGTTTATCATCAGTCTAATAATATTGAAAATCAAATATACTTACATACTAACTGATACCGAAGTGTGTGAATTTGTTTTGTATATTTGTAACCAGTTTTGCTTCGTATTTATCGTCGACGAACTTATCTGTTTTCTACAAACTTATGTTTTTTTTACGTGAATCAATCAACCATGACATTTTCTTGTCGTTAGTAATTTCTTTCATGATGTGCTGTTCACCATCGTCAGTGTTTCGTTCTTTAAATATTTTTTTACTTCCTTTAATGTTGACGAAATTACTTGGCTTCTTCCAAATAATGTTTTTTTTTACGTGAATCAATCAACCATGACATTTTCATGACGTTGACAATTTTTGTAATGTTATACTCATCATCGCTTGTATTTCGTTCTTCCTATAGTGTTACTCGTTTTTTGCGTTGTTACCATAAGAAAATATGCATTTATATGTCCCTACATGAACGCATAATACTCGAATATGAAAGTTTCTCTGTCATGTGTAAACAAAATAATAGTAGTCTGACCTCACATATGAGAAATTTTAGTAGTGCATTTTTCTATGCCAATGACTCGTTCTATCGATCACAAACCAACTGTTTCACTTAGAAGAACTGATCGATGGAATTTCATTTTGTAATTAAGTGATCGATGATGATGGTTATTGAGAACAACCCATTGAAAGGTACAAAAATCACACACAAGATTGTAGCATCTAATTTAATCAGCTGTGAAATAGATTATCGGTTTCATTGTTTGATAGCACGTTGTTCGTCAATGTTGAACCGTTAATTGGGGGACAAATTTTAAAGTACAACATGCTTAAATAGAAACTGTGAAATAGTAGAGAAATGCAGCGTAGGGTGTGGATGTAGGTAGATTAAGAGAACACCTAAATCCATGTTAACACGCACAATTTCCAGGAAATTCGATAACTATCTAGTAAATTTGACAATTTTTCTTTTCAACTGTGCTAGCGAAACTAAGATACAGATGGTGCAGTGCGAAAATGAGCGTGAGGGAGAAAACGATGATACATTGGGCTTAGAGTCTGCATGACAGCCCCTATTTGAATTATAATTATAGGTGTGATAAAAATTTCATCTTTGGTCGCGTTCATGATAGTACCAATGAAATTCGAAAATGTTGACTTATTCTCATAGTCAAATGAAGGTCAAAAACAATGAGCTCGAAAGTGCGTAAACTCCAAATTTGGAACTCACTTACGCATCCGTATTTTCCTCATTGACCTCAGATCATGTTATAAAATTCATAGCAAATAGCAGGCTCACATCAATTCAAACCATAGACTATGAGCATTATGTAACTGTAAATTAGTTAATTAATTAGTACTCATCTTAATTAGGGTATAGGTGTGGATGTTGATCGTCTCTTGGATCACGCATATCCACATCCACATCCTTTCGATGATAATGATAAAGAAGATGATCGTTGCTATTGTGTGTGATTTAATGAACACAGATTAGATTCCAACAATTTTGTTGATAGATATTTGCTTTTTTTGTTAATTATATATGAAAATAATCATTGAAAATAAAGGTTAGGTGCACTGACATACCTTAGGGCGTATAGAATCAATAGAATAGGATTTTCTGGAATGCATATTTTTTATATCTTTCGCGTTCTCGTGTTCCCGTGCAGAAATCTCCACGGAAATTCCCGTTTCCGCAGGACTCTACCACCCACACCCTCAAGCTCTTAATGAAATAGAAAAAGTTAATATTAATAATCTTTTTGAACAAAAGAAAAATATATCTAATTGTTTGAAATATTCCAGCTAAGTGAACACATTCGACGCGTTGTAACAGTTGCTATTGATGATAGTTTTCCATCAATTCCAATTCCAAATGAAGAAAATTGGGTAAGTATACATGATGAATCAGCACAGACAACAAAGGAATATAAAAAATCACAAAAATCACAACTAAGTCCAGCGTTAGTATATCCTATCGTTATTAGAAAATAAATGATTTCATTTTGAATTTTAAGATGTAATATGATTTATATCCAACTAATCGAAAATTTCAATGAATCTTGGTAAATGTCCTTTAAGTATTTAAATATATTCAATATTTTTTTAGATCATCTAATTTCGATATCATTTATACTTTTTATCATAGTTTTTTTCTTCCATGTCAAATTGAAATACTCCCATCAATCGATTTTGATTCTAAAATGAAAAAACCATATTAATCAATATACAAGTCAAGTACAATATTCAGTAGTAGATTTAATTGACTATTTAATAGAGTTTGTGGGAATCTTTAGAATCTGTTTTTTTATTCATTATAAGTTGAATCGATTCATTCGAAAAAAATAAATAAATAAATTTGTCTTAGAGTTAATTTTTATCAAAGAAATAATATAATTATTTATTTAATGTCAAAAGCAAAATAGAAAAAGAAGAAGAAAAAGATTTGTAGAAATCATTAAATATTTAGTCATCATTTAAGTATTTTCATTAAGTGTTATCGATCTTTTATACGTAAGTCGAACAAAGAACTTACATCAGAAAAAGATTTTTTATTGAAACTAAATTCAAATAAAATACACGATGTCTTTGAAAATGATATCATTTTCCATAATCTTTATTTTAATAATAATATTCATCTTGAATTTTAATTTTGTCGGACTTTTATTAGAAATTCGAGAAGCATCCACATTTTCTTCTTAATACTTGTTTGATGTAAGTTGGGAAGAGTCTTAATTGATAGTAAACAAAAACAGAAGTTCAATTTATTGATCTTAAGAAATGAATAATTTTTAAACTAATTCTTAAACTATCTGAAGTATTTTTAACAAAATACTAGATTTACTTAATATGATATATTCTTTGATAATAACAAAATAATCGTTTTAATTTTAATTGTTGAATGTTAACAACTACATAGTCTAAGATTAAAGCAATATCAAATTTTTTTAATTATCTGAATGAAAATATAAATCGAACACTTTTAGGAATGTGTCTTAGTAATTGTTAGTTTATGGGTATAATCTTTTTAATTTGATAAACATAATTTCTTAGACATTATGTAATAGTTTCTATTTTAACATATTTTTTCATTTATTATTTAGTCCGAAAGAAAGTCTTCTGCCTGTTATTCTATGCTGAAATTGAAGATAATTGTAATGTTAGGTTTTCTGCAGTGTCTAATAAGAACAATCTATTAATTTCAAGGTGCTTTATTGATATCTGTGAAAGGAATAACTCAATGATAAAAAATAATGTATGATCAAAGGGAACGTGTGCATAAACAGAATCAAAACAGGCACACAAATATGCTCATTCTCTCATATATCGCATTCAGCTACTCTTCTACCCGGAATGTGATGTATAGGAGGAGACAAGCATGAGAGAGGAGGATGAACGTGATGAGAGAAAAAGCAATGTGTGAGGAATGGAGAGGAAAAAAGCACATAAGAATATGATGTATCATAAGCAATGGACATGACAATATCAGAAGTATTTCATCTGCATTAATATTTATATTAAACTAAAATACTGATAAATTAAGTCTAAAGCAATTTATCACTCCTACACTTTCATCTAATAAGACACTTAAACGTCGATAAGATTCTAATCAAATCATCAAATCAAAAAAAAAATTCTTTTAATGTCTACTGATGTGAATAACCTTGTAGATAAGAATCATTGTTATGTACACAGTTAAGATAAAATTATTAATAGTCGTTAATCTTCTCTAATTTAACTATAAGTAGAAGATATACATTTCCACTTTAAGTTCGTTTTTTTTCTTAGATGTATTCAAACAATGAAAAATACTATACGCTATTATCGATAACCACAATATATTTTAATAAAAACGCATGATATAACAGTGTAAAAATCTTTAAAATGTAATCGAGCTTTCAATATAACTTTATCGTTTGTTTAGATGGATTAAGTATTGATATTAATTGTACTGTTTTTGCAATTGAGATCGATAATAGTTGACCTGTTAAATATTTTTATCGGAAAATATTTCGATCAAAATGAAACACAATGATCAAAATCTATGCAAGGACAAAAACCATAATTTAATTACCAAATTAATTATATTTGATTTTTATTCATTTAAAATAAAAAAGACTTCCTGTCCTTTCTAAAAAAGAAAATTTCATATTATATCAAGTGATGATATAATCACACGTACAACTTCTTCCATCATATTTTACCATTATATCTTAACCATGTTGGTTTTTCAGGACAGATTCTTTCTAAATTGTTCAAGTTTCTGTACATCGATCGGCGTCCTAGCATATTCATACGAGAAGGGGTGGGTGTGGGGTGTGGGTGTGGGTGTGGGTGTGGGGTGTGGCTGTGAGTGTAGCTGTGTGTGTGGCTGTGGGTGTGGCTGTGGGTGTGGCTGTGGGTGTGGCTGTGGGTGTAGCTGGGTGTGGCTGCGGCCGAGGCTGTGAC
>CAJNSZ010000319.1:14577-60105 GCA_905329745.1 Rotaria sp. Silwood2 | reverse complement strand
GGATGTGGGTGCGGGTCTGGGGGCCGTTACAGAATACTCACCCCCACACCCACACCCACACATCCACACCCACACCACCCACACCCACACCACCCACACCCACACCCACCCATACCCTAGATGAATTACATATTAATCTGTGTTTGAGGACACAATTTGTTCAACTATCTGTTTTATTCTCTCTCTTTCAAGTATATTGACTGAGAGAATTACTGCGTATGATAAGAATATATTAGCCTGAAAGTAAGACGAGAGATATAAACGAATTAACACTTTTTATCATCAACAATACCAGATATTCATGATTGTCAACTATTTTAATGATAATTTTTGTATTCTCATTCAGAGGGATTTCAAATACGAAATGCATGCGTGAAAGATCTAAGAAGTTTTCATATCGGAAAGTATTCATATTCTGAACAGACTTAGGCAGAAGGAATTTTTGCATGAATTTACTTGATTGAAATGACAGCATTTGATATGAATCACTTTATTACAGATAACATTAACTTTTGAGATAAAAACAAAAATGATGATGGATAAATTAATCGAAATGAAATTTCGATTATCGATTGACAAAATGGAAATTAATCTTAAAATATATTTTATTCATTTCCGCTTCAAGTGTAAACTTCACTCTTAATTGTATTACCTAGATCTAAGTTAAAATTGAATATTTGATTTTTGCCTAAAAATTTCTTGTCTACTGAGCTATCAGATCAAATTCATCAGATCAAATAGTACATATGTTTATTCATATTCAAAATCTCTTTTCATAAACAAAGATAGTCTAGTCTATATCACTGATTGTAGAAATCATTGTATTATTCGAATTAATAGCAATGAATACACTTCAACATCTAACCGTTGCTGTTCTCGAACATTGAGAAAATTTTTCAAAATTTTTCGATATTTTATTAGCATTTCCAAAGTAATAGTATCAACAATAAAATATCTCACAATGTATATTTCTTTAAATATTATTAAGTATCATAAAAATTCTTGAATTTTCTTTAAAAATTTTGAACACTTGAATTCGTTCGAATAGTTAACATAGTACTTTTCTCATGTTTTTCCTGTGTTAGTTGAATAGTTGAGAGTCAACACACATCCCGGTACACCTAACTTGACATTGAAATGATGCAAAATAATCAACAATACATCGATTAAATTCTTACAAAAAAAGAAAGAAAGAAAAAAAAAAGAAGAGGTCATGGGATATTGATGGGAGAGTTAATTTGATCGATATAATCGGTAATCCATCAACTTCGAACCTCCGATGATATATATTCGAGAATCTATACCTTATTTTGTATGAAAATGAGATGATACAATAACCGAAACGGTTACGTATAGAGAATAGCTTGAAATACATAATGGTAACAGGAAGAAAGAAATACATCAATGATTCACAATGTTGAATTATTTCAAAAAACTTATGGCACAATCATTGTGGGCTTCAAGTATTATGTATAAATGCTATAAAATTTGTATATTCATCAACATGGTATTATTTATTAAAAAAAAAAAAAAAATGAGTTGATAATAAGAAGAAAGCTAATGTCATATTTTTACAAAGATCACATGAGTGATCGAACAAGGACAAATACGAATGGTTTCTTTTCTTTAGACGTCACGAAAAGAAGCAAATACATAAAATAAGGAAGAAATCGCTGGTGCAATGACAAGAATAATTCATTTTTGTACATATCTTTTCTAAAATTTCCATGATCGTATCACGATCTATTCTATTCTGAATATCTGGTCAACTCTATAACGCTTTGATATCAGAATAATTAACTCACTGAGTTCTACAAATTCTAAAAGTTTAAATTTCAAGTATTTTAACCATTAATCGAATACAGTTACTGTTATGTTCTGTCCATATCATTGCATAATCTATGTTGTTTATCTAATGTCAATAGTGATACTTTTCTTTTTCTTTTAAATTATTTTATATTTGTCTTATAAGATAATATTTATATGATTTTTCAATAACTTATTTTGGTAAAGAAATAAAAAATGTATTTTATTAATGGTAAAATATGAAAGTATCATAGTTATTGTTAGAATTTAATTTTACTTTCGTTGACCTTATTTGATATTTCCTGCTCTTTTTCGTTTTAGAATAGAAAACTATAACATATTGGAATAGTTATTCGAAAAGTCTTTTTCGAAAATTCAATGAATTTTAAAGATTTTTTTTTTTTTTCGCTAAGAAAATGTAGTTTTTGTAAATAGTTTTCTATCACTACAAGGGAAGAAGAGCAGATTTACAAGTTCGTTTGAATTCATTCGTATGTTATTGGATAGAATATATTGTGATGAAAAAAGTGCTTAAAGTGTTCAGGTTCAAAGTTTTTTCTTTCAAAATTATGCTATTTTTTTTTTGTTTGATTTTCTTTCATAAAATTTGAGAAAATTGAAAAATTTACAATTCAGTTAGGATAAGTAGTCAAGTTCTCAGAAATATGAGAATACAATTACAACTTGTATTAACAATTTCTTATACATAGTCTTGTGTACTGCAATGTACTGACACGTGCACATATCCAAAATCTCTGATATGCTGGAGATACAACGTGAAATGCCAAAGATACCAAAACCCATATAAATATGGCACATCTCTTAATTATTGGTAAGGACGAAAACATGCACATAGGATATATCTCTCTACTCATTCATAAGCTGACATGAGGGTGCGTACATATACTGACTCAATTACTCTAGAATTTCAGCTATATATATATATGTAGTTATTGTATTAGATGTACTATATTACATGTTATTACAAACCATTACAAGCTATTAGATGAATTCTGAAATTCTAAGTTTTTTAAGGGTATATATATGGGTAAAATCATTCGTTAGCGACATGACATCGCAAACTTGGAGTATGCATATCTCGGAATTATCAGCTGGTTTAGGTGTGATTTTTGTATGCTGTACGAGTCTCTATTTACTCTAGATGCCATGAAAAAATCAACACTCTAGAGCTTTGTTCAGAGGAGTTATTAACGAAAAACTAGCGTTAGCGACGTGACACCAAAAAGGACATCAACTGTCACTTGATATACTTTGACTTTTAAAAATTTTCAAGTGTTGCACAATCACCGAAAACTTAATACGCGATACTATACACGACTCCTAAGACTACTAAATTCTGGTGTAAAATTATTTTGAGCATGTCTAGATTTTTCAAAAAATAAAATTTATTCAGCGTTAGCGACGTGACAATTTCGTTAGCGACGTGACTGAGTACGACTTCACTACCGTTCAAATGCTCTGGTAACGAACTGAAAAGTTCGAAATCGATTCCAAGGGGCTCATGTCAATGGTTGGGATCCCTAGAATAATACTAAAACAAACATTTTCGTTTTAGCTCTCTCTAAAGGCTCTGAAAGGTCGATTTTTTCAAAGCAACTTTTTGACGTTCGATCTCGCTGAAAATTTTACCATATATGCGGCTCATATCCTAGAGCCTATTCTGAAGTTTTCAAGCTTTTTCGTCATTCGATTATCGAGATATACGCTAATTACTTCTTAATTAATTAATTATTAATTAATTAATAACCATGTGAAAGAGCAGACAATTTTACATAAGCCTATGCAAAAACAATTCACTCAAAAAACCTATACTGATAGAGAATTACATTCAAATACAAGGGATAAATGTCCCGTTTTCGCTGATTTTACCCATATGTAGGTTTTTGAAGTATATGTATTGTAAGATATATTATCATATGGTAGTACAAGGAATTACATGACAATACTGAAGAGAACAATGTACTCTTGTTGTGCTATAGATTGTTAGTAATTTTTTTTATTTCAATTTGTAATTGTATTCGTGCATTCTCAGTCTTTTCTTTCTAGGAAGTTTAAATCATATGATATGTATATAAATTAATGAAGAATGAGATTTTATTCTTATTCATCTCGTGTAGAATTCCAATGAAATTCGATGAATAATTCTTTTTTTTTTATAAGATTTTATTAAATTTATTTTGAATGATAATAAATTAGTTATCTTTCTTAAATTAAATTAGTGAAAAATCTCTTGATTATAACAAAAAAATTTTTTTTTTTTCGATTTAATTAAATCAGTTTATTTCTTAAGTTTTTCAAAGTATTATTTTAAGAATTTTTATTAAAATGAAATAGTAATTTATCTAACTTTTATTATCGAATAAATTCAATAAAGATTTATCATTGTGTTTTTAAAAATAATTTTTGTTTTGATCAGAAAATAAACAAAAATGAATTTATGAATTTTTGAAATATTATTAATGTAAATGTTTCATCTCTATGTTTTTAGATTTAATAGATCAAATAAAACAAAAGAAAAATTTATTCAATAATAAAAATAATTGATAAATTAGGTTGAGTTATTTTATTATGAAAAGATTCTTTTAATAATATTTTTTTATTTCTATGATATGTGAATAAATCTGATTGATATTTTATAAGTATAAATATTAATTAATAAGAAGGTGTGAGTGTGGATATGGATGCGAGTGCGGGTATGCCTGAAGAGAATAGCAACACGTAAACCTACATTTACATCCTAAATCTAGAATACTTTCCTATAAATATTTTTATACTTGTTATCTTGAAACGAATTTCCATTAAAATATTATTTATTGATAAAAAGCAGATATCTTCTAAAAATTATACACTTACAATGATCAAATATCGTTTAAAGAATTGTCCGCATCTCACTTTTGACATACAGTATGAAAAATATTTTTTTTTTTACTAAATTGAGTAGGAAGTTCGTGTTTCTCTCATTATACATAAACTTATGTAGAACAACCCATAGGTTCTCACAAGTCATTCTATAGGATTACCTAAAAACTCTTCAAGACCTATCCTATATGGTTAGCAATAAGTACTTAAGGGCTACACTATAAGGGTAACTATAAGTCGAAAAAGGCTATACTATTGGGAATCCATAGGTCCTGTAAGGCTATCTTATAGAGATAATCATATGTTCTTAAAACATATACCATAGAGGATTCTATATTATATGCGTTGAGGACTTATGAATACCTGTATATAATAGCTTTTAAGAACTAATGAGTACTTCTATAGTAGTATATCTATTGAGCACTTATGACTATCTCTGGATAATAAACAATTGAAATCTATGAATACTTATATACAATATCTCTTGAGGACCTATGAATATCTTTGTATGACAATCTCTTGAGAACCTATGGATACTCTTATAGTATAGCCGTTGAGCACTTATGGAAGCTTCGATAGTACAGTCTTTGAGAAACTTGAGTACCTAAACTATCGATGATTCTATAAATCACACATATGTTAAATGCCTAACCAGCTGGATTGATACCCAGTCCTAACTTTGAACTGGCATTGGTATGGGTACCTAATTTCTAGAAGATGTCTGCTTTTCATTAATAATTAATATTTTAGTGGAAGTTCATTTCAAAGCAACAAGTATAAAAATATTTATAGGAAGGTATTCTAGATTTATCATTTCAAAATCATTTTTTCCATTAATACCTCAAAACCAAAACCAATACCATTGATATCAAAACCGTTACTTTAATATCATTATACTGAAACAAATATCTCAAACACAAGAGTTTTGGTACATGCGTAGTGTGGACAATGTTGAATATCAAATAATTGTGTCTTATGGACAACTATAATTGAAAAACATCACTTTTATGATCATTTTATTTCTTTTTCATTAACACTATTCATGAAAGAAATGTGTTTGACAAGCATTTTATTTTAATTAATATTTATACTATTTCTATCACATTATTCTACTTTCAGTAGAGAGCTTAGCAACGTTTGCGTCGTGTTACTTATTTTTTGTTTCCTTTTTCTGTCTATGGCTTTTTTTTCTTGGACATTGAACTCGATAACTTGTTCTTCTTTTCTTTGAACAGTATATTAAATCTTATTCAAAGTCAAGAATTTGTTTCATAAATAAATTCATTTTAGATTGAAAAATAATCATCAATGAACTTAAACAAAAATAAAATTCTGATGATTTTTCAAAAGAAATAATAAAAAAATTCTGTAATAAATTATTTGTTTGATGAATATAAAGATATTTGTATTTTTTTTTTGTATTGGTATAGATGAATTCGATCAATTGACAACATATTTTGAAGATCTATCAAATGAATTATTATATAAAATATTTCATTATCTTAATGAATATGGATTATATAAAACATTTTCAATTCTTAATTTTCGATTTGAACAGTTTCTTCATTTTTTATCTTTTTTATTTAAAACTCAATTTCATTTATTTACAAATGATGAAATTATGAACATGTTTAAACAATTTATACTTTCCAATCGACATCACATATTTTCTATATATATGAATTTTATATTACAAGATAGTTATTGTTTTTTTCTTCTCATTTTTATTTGATTTATCGTTTGATCGTTTTCAATCTATTTTTTAAAGGGACTCAATCTGATATAGAATGTTTACTAAAGAATAAAACATTCTCATTGTTTATTCGACTCTATCAATGTCTTGATTTGTTTTTTTTTATATTATTAAGTAACAAAATAATTCAATTTATTATGAGAAAAAAAAAAGAAATTTTTTTGATTAATCCAAAACATTTTATTTTATTTATTAAATAAATTGTAAAAGAAAAAAAATACATATCTTTGATTCATTTCCATTTTAAATAAACATTATCTAATATACGTTTAATTATAAAAGGAGGAGGTAGATTTTCATATTTAATTGTTTCTTTAATATTTTCAAGTATTTTATCATCTGTTGTTGGAATATTAAGACATAATGAATTAGGATGATGATTATTATATTTCATTTTCTTGAAAATAGTACGAAAAAAGAATTGAATATTCAACAAATTTATAAATCCAACTTTAAAATATTTCATATATATGGACAAAGTTCGAAAATAATATTAAATTGTTTAATATTATTAATCTGTTCAAGATAGACCTTGGTAATTTTACTTGTCTTTTTCATTAAATATAAAATATCAAATTCTCATGCGTTAATTTTCTTTTGTTTGTTGATAATGAATGAATTTTTAATGTAATTATTTGTGATAATAGATTAAGAATTTGAATCAATATAGAAATTGAGATTTCTTTTTCAAAAGTTTCTAAATGATAAATCTTTGTTATTGTTAAAATATATTCAATTTTTGTTAAAATCATAGTCTCCAAAATAAAGTCAGAAATATTTGCAATTGTTAAACTAGGAAATATATAATATTTGACATTATCAGTAATAATATTATTTTCTGTATCATCATACCATTTTTACTATAAGAGAAAATAAAATCCTTTTTCTAGAAAAGAAATCTTTCTAAATACCTGAATGGATGAATTATATACACAATATTTCCAAATGAAAATTCAATACCAAATATCCATTTTTTTTTAATCCAAAATGAAGATGAAAGATCAATTTTTTCTTTATAAAATCCATCATTACTAATACGATCACAATATTTTAGATAAAATTTTTCTAATTCAGGATAGTAATTCATAATTAATAATTCCCATCGATGGGTATTAAGGAACATTGTATCATTTGAACATTTCATTGATAAAGTTTTTAAATTTGAATATATTTTTATTAAAAATATTTCTAATTCATTAAATGTTATATTATATATATTCAAATAAATTGAGTTTAAATGATACAAATTTATTCCAGAAAAGTTATGCAAATTTTTTGCGACTTTATTAACATATAAACGATCAAGTTGTGGAGTATAAGAAGTTAAAAGACCAATTTCATCTAAAGTACAATGATGATCAATCACTAGATATTTAATAGAACTATATTGTTCATCAGTACGAGTGGGTAATGAAATAAGTAAATCAGAATTGCTTGTTGAAAATTTAAAATATTTTAATAATGGTAAATTAAAAACAATTCGATATATATCAGTAGAATATTTCAAAATATTAAAATTATTAATAGTTAATGAAGAAAGACGTGGTATATTTGATAAAGTAGAAAGAACTACTAATAATACATCTGGTTGAACTTCATTAAGAGTAAGAAATTTTAAATTAGTAAATGATGAATTAATACATAACGATGAAAAAAAAAGATTATTTCTTAATGGTAAATACACATATAATGAATATATTTGATATTTATTAATAAGTTTCATTTGTTCGTAAAAATTTGTATATAATAAATATGATGTTAAATGAAATTTCATTTTAAATAAAAGTAAAGGTGAATTCAGAAGTTGTTCAAAACGATAATTAAGATTTGAAAAAGCTTCAAATAATTCATTAACATCAAGATAATCAAAAATTTTATACAATAATTCATTAGATAAATTTTCGATGGAAATTATTATTGACATATTGTATCATATAATTCCTCGTATGATGTTATAAATGAAAAAAATAATTTATATATAACAAAGACATACACTATTAATAATAATATGTAATCAATATCGAATATGTTTATTTTGTTATCTAACTAACCCAACTGATCTGTTTTGTTTGTTTTTCTTTCTTGTTCTTCTCAATAGAATATCTACTGTAGAATGAATCATTTTCATTGTTATTCGACACTATCAATGTCTTGATTTTTTTTTTATGTTACTAAGTAACAAAATAATTTGATTATTTATGAGAAAATAAAAAATTTTGATTAATCCAAAACATTTTTATTTTATTTATTAACGGGTGGTCGGAAGTTTTTCGGACAAAATGTTCAAAGTTGAAACATATATATATGGGAGTGACCAGTCAGTATGGTATCCCATTTTGATGCACTCCTATTGTATGGATAAAACATACTATTGTTCGGGTCATATAAGAGAGGATCCTAGATAACCCTGAATTGGCCCGAACAACATCATGTTTTATCCGTACAAAAGTAGAGAAAAGCTACCAACTCACACGATAAGCTAGTAGCTGTTCTCAACTATTATACGGNTCATATAAGAGAGGATCCTAGATAACCCTGGATTGGCCCGAACAACATCATGTTTTATCCGTACAATAGTAGAGAAAAGCTACCAACTCACACGATAAGCTAGTAGCTGTTCTCAACTATTATACGGATAAAACATGATGTTGTTCGGGCCAATTCAGGGTTATCTAGGATCCTCTCTTATATGACCCGAACAATAGTATGTTTTATCCTTACAATAGGAGTGTATCAAAATGGGGTACCATACTGACTGGTCACTCCCATATATACAACAGTTATGAGAGAAATCCTTTTTATATTGATTACATCGCTTGTCGTGTCCTCTATCTGTCATATTAATTTGACATCTTTTGATTGAATCATTGTTATCAAAATGATTGATCTTTATAAACGTATTTTTTCTATACTTGGGCAAAAACAAAAATTTTAAAAAATTCATATAGTAAAATATTTTGAACAAGAAGGTTTTAAAAGATCGGTACTTCTTCAGATCGACGACACCCTCTCTCATTGGTCGTGTGATAAAAAGGAAAGGAAAATTTTCCTTTCCTCTTTATCACACGACCAATGAGGGAGGGGTGTCGTCGATCTGAAGAAGTACCAAAAGATCAACATTTTATGATATAATAAAACATTATGAAATTGGTTTACCAGTAGAACACTGTTCAGGGGTTGGTCGTCCACCATATTTTAATAGAAAAAAACTTGAAACATTTGCAAAATGCTGCTGCGAATCGTGTTGGTATCAGTCAACGAAAATTAGCAAGAAAATTTGGTGTCGGAAAAATAACTATTCATGACAATTTGAAGAAACTAGGTCTTAAATATTATAAACGTCAGAAGGCACCAAAGTATACAGAAAAACAATTTCAACAAATACCAAGAAAATGTCAAAAAATTAGACGTCAACTTACAACAGCGCAAACATTCATTATTGTCAATGATGAAAAATACTTTTCCTTCTTAAACAATGATATGCCAGGACATACTAGTTTTTATTTATTTGATAAAAAAAACATGCTCCAAATAACAAGATATATAAATCAAAAGAAAAATATGAAAAAGATTTATATGAATTTTTAAAAATTTTTGTTTTTCCCCATGTATACAAAAAAAATACGTTTATAAAGATCAATCATTTTGATAACAATGATTCAATCAAAAGATGTCAAATTAATATGACAGATAGAGGACACGACAAGCTATGTAATCAATATAAAAAGAATTCTTCTCATAACTGTTATATATATATATATATGTTTCAGCTTTGAACATTTTGTCCGAAAAATTTCCGACCACCGTTTAATGTCAAATTAGTAAAATAATTAATTATATTATTATTTCTATCATCATACCATTTTTTACTAAAAAAAAAAAGAAATAAAATTATTAATTTTATTTATAGATTTATATTCATTAATATACTTGTATGGACGAATTTTATATTCAATATTGAGAAAGTTAATTTCAACATAAAATATCCATGTTCGTTCAATCCAAAATGTTGATGAAAATTCATTTATTTTTCCAGAATAAATTGGATATTGATTGTCATTATTTATAGATTCATAATAATTCAAATAGAATTTTTCTAATTGAGGATAATAATTTAAAATAATTATTTCCCATTGATGAGCATCAAGCAAATCAATATTTTTTGAAAAACTAATAGATAAAATTTTCAAATTTGAATATATTTTAGTTGAAAATATTTCTAATTTATTAAATGTGTTTATTATTTTTTCTTGATAATGAAATAAAAAAAAATGAGTTTTAATTAAAATTGATGAAGAATAAAGAAGTTTATCAAATTGAGAATTAAGATTGGAAAATTTTTCAATTATTTCATAACCATTGAAATAATCAAAAATTTCATAAAAAATTTCATTTGAGAAATCTTCAATACAAGTTATTGATTGATCTATTAAAATAAAAATATCAATAATATTTATTTTTATTAGATAAATTACTTACTTTCAAATATCTTACTTTTTTCTTCTAATGATTCATTTAAAACGATTTTTTGTTCAAATTTATTCATATCTATTGTATTCATATTCTAGACAAATTTTTTTTTTCCGACTATTTCAATATTTTCAATTGACTTTTATATGATAATGAAACAAAAGAAGAAAAGAAAAACGAAACAGACGATGATAATAAGATTAATTTCAGACGGAAAAAAAAATGAGTCAATGATCATTGACTAATTATTTTGTTAATTTGAAATAAAATGATCAGTCTAATGATTGATTGACAATTTAATGAATATTTTTTAAATCTATAATTTATATGTTTTTATGAAATAGATTTTTATTAAAATATGATTATGATAGAATAAGAAGAAATATTTGAATATTTTCAAAATTTTATAAAAAGAAGGATTAACAATATTTATTATTATAATCATTTCCATTCCAAATGTATTTTATTACATTAACTTTCAATTATATATTAAGGGAGGAATTGTCGTTACACATGATTATTTTGTCTTATTTTTCAACAATTCGATTATTAACTAAACAAATAGAAAATTATAAACAACAGAATTAATGATTTATATGATTCAGAATATAAATTCAAAATCTTTTTTACAATATTTCAATATCAATATTATTAATAAGATGGAAAATTATCTCACGTTGCTGTATAGAAATACTAATGTACATTCTATAAATGATTAGTGGCCCTTTTTTCATGGTTTGTT
The DNA here is from genome assembly GCA_905329745.1 of Rotaria sp. Silwood2. NCBI lineage: Eukaryota > Metazoa > Rotifera > Eurotatoria > Philodinida > Philodinidae > Rotaria > Rotaria sp. Silwood2. The sequence goes on along the minus strand of CAJNSZ010000319.1, from coordinate 48,454 downwards.
CGATCCTGTCCTTTATTTTGTAAGATAGTTCAACGTATGTTTTGTGATAGAAAATGACTTGAGTATTAGTTAGAGGAATTTTAATTGTTCAATAAAAGTTCATTTTTAATGATGTGTTTTGTTTTTTCTTTTTGAGAACAAAAGTTAGAGCGCCTAGTAAGAAATCTTTTATGAAACTAACTATTTATCGATTCTGATTACACCTCTGATATTGATTATGTTAAGATATGAGTTGTGAATCGAAATAATCTGAGTCAAGTTCGTAAATTAACGACCTGATGGACTCTAGTTACAGATACAAATGATTCACTTAATTTAAAACTTATTTTATCGTTTCTCTAGAATGCTTATCATTAAAGAAAACAATCGATTTTAATTCAATAGTCTATTCATGCAATTCGAACGATCGTTATCTATATACAATCAATGTTCTTGTAGTATTCGACAAGTTTTTTTCTTTCTACCAGAGATGTCCATCGGGCGCTGCCACTACCACTGCCGCCGTGACATCTCTGCTTTCTACATCTAACGGATATAACATATATTGCAAACGTAATTGAACAAATCTCTGCTTTTATTTGCCTTCAATGAAACTTATTTTTTAGCCAGAAGATAAAGCTTTTTCTCCTCTTGCAAACCGTATAAAACTTCTTTTTTTTTGACAGGTACATATATGAAATGATGTAAAGAGAAGGGAAGCGTTTTTTTTTCTATAAAAATATCGATCTTTATGTCTTTTTGATAAGTAGGATCTGAAAAGAATATTATTTTCTATGAAACAATGTACCATTTATATTTGTGAGACATTGGTCAATGAAATGAGACAAGAAAACAAAAGGAAAAACATGGACACAATAAATAAATAATTTTTCGATGAACATGTCAAAAAACTCTTGTAAAACGACAGTTGATAATTATTTGTCATCTAGAAGATATTTTTGACGAGTTCATATAAAAACTGAAAATAAATTGTCTGAGTATTTTTTTTTCTTTTGTCTCGTTTCATCTACAAGCGTAGGATAAATATGAATCATAGAGTGTTCGCTTTAGGAGAATATTTTCTATAAGATGATGAGAAAAAAAAATTTATTTTTCAAGAATCTATTTATCAAAGAGATATAAGGATTGATATTTTTATAGGACAAAAAGTGCTTCTTTTGTCTCTTGCGTCCTTTTATTTATTAACGTGTCAGAAAAAACAAGTTGTATAGGATTCGAAAGAGGAGAAAGAATTCTATCTTGTAAAAAAAAATAAAACATTTTTTCAGCATCGTTTTATCGAAGATATATAAAGGTTGAACATTGTCCGATTAGTTTTTGAATATATATTATTTTTCTTTGAAATAGAGTCTTTATTGATAATAGTAGAATAATATTCTTTTTTTTTTTCTATTAAATTCTCCGAATATATATTTTAACCGATTAGAAATTCTATTGATGAGAATTTATTTAAAAAAAAAAAAAAACTATAAAGAAAGTTTTATTTAAAATTAATAAAAATAAAAGATTGAGGTGTATTAAATTCATTTGGTTGATCATTATTTTATAAACAAAATGAATACGTCCTGCATATTTAGCATGTAATTCTTCAATAGCTAATATAGTAAATTGAGTTATTGATATTTGATTTATTGGAAGATTATTTAATGTACCAGTTAATGATTGACCAATACGTCGATTAATATGTTTAATTGCTTGACGATATTCATTATTGATTATTTTACCTTTTAACCAAGTTGAATCAAGTAATGAACTTGAATTAAAAAATCTATCAGAGCTTGTTAATTTAATAATATTATTATCAATTAATTCAGTTGATGGTAAACGTGATTGACAATTATTTATATGTTTTTCAATATGTTTTTCTATATATGTTCGACCACGTCCACAATCCGTTGATTTTTGTTTTTTAGTTATAAGTCAAAATAAATACATACTTTCAATAGTGACGTACTCACAATATGACTTCTAGAGAGTGTCATACTCTTTTTCTTTTTCTCTTCTGTGAGAATTTCTAATGGCATATATAAGAAAAAAAAATTCTTACTTTTATTTTTTCCTATGTAAAAAAACATACCGGTAGAAGAATACTGTAGGGAACATCATAGTTTTTATTTAGCATAAAGAGTGTTTTGTTTAAAATAAATACATTTCGATTATTTTAATGAAATATTCGAAAAAAAAAACGGAAAAATAAATCATTTGTTGTTTTTTACTTGTTTACTTTTAATTGCCAATGTTTGTTTCATTTTCAGAAAAATTTAATAATAGAAAAAAATTACATAAAGAAAATATTTTCAAGTTTATTAAGACAACGATTTATATTAAATTTAATTTTTCTACAAAAAACCTTTTCTATAATCTTTATATGAAAAATTGTAAATATATATGAATTGTTTAAAAAGGTTTTCATAGTGGTTTTATTCAATAACAAGAATAAGTAGTGCTGTATTAATAATATTGTCTGTATGTACTTAGTTCATACAATCTTCTCTATTTATAGACATGAGAAGCTTTGATGATGACTAGGATTTTTTATCCTTACCTTTCAGTTTAAAATGAAAATAAAAAAGTACAACAAACATAAGAAAAAGAAGGGTGTAGGTATAGCTGTGGCTGTGACTGTGGGTGTTAATCTCTCTTTAACCACACCTTACACCCATACATCCGCATCTACACCCCTACCCTCAAGTGGTAAAAACGTTCAAATCGGCGATCAACTATGCATCTGATAATGTCAGTAATCCTTCGGATGCAGTTGTCTAAAATAAAATTGAAACAAATTCAGTAGCAGACTGTTGAAGAAGNGTGGGTGTGGATGGGTGGGGGTGTGGGTGTGAGTGGGTGTGGGTGTGGGTGTGAGTGAGGGTGGATGTGGGGTGTGGAGTGTGGGTGTGGGTGTTAGTAGATGTGGGGTGTGGGTGTCATGTAGGTGTCGGTTAAGGAAATATCTACACCCACACCGACACCCACACCCACATCCCACACACCCGCAACCCACACACCCACACCCACCCACACCCACCCACCCACACCCACCCCCCACACCCCCCCACCCACACCCCACACCCCCGCACCCACATCCCACACACCCACACCCACATCCCACACACCCACACCTACATCCCACACACCCACACCTACATCCCACACACCCACACCCACATCCCGCATCCCACACACCCACACCCACACCCACATCCCACACCCACATACGCACACCCACATCCCGCACATCCATCCACGAGAAATCATCTGGAAATTAGCCGATGCTCAACAGAGGAGCAGACTAGAATTATGGGCTTACATTCACGAGATCGATGAGTGAAAAAATGAAAATAAATGGAAGAGAATGGAGGAGCCAGTCGAACACTCGACCAATCTTCCTGAGATACTGAAAGAATCCGACGATTCTGACGAAGGTTCCATCGCATCGATCATTACAGAAACAACATCAAAATTAGTTCTTCCACCAGCTCCTAGAACAGAAGTGCATCGTCCTGCTGTTACAATGAGAAAACCAAGCGCTGATGAACATGATCCTGCGAAGGCAGCCTACGAACATATAAAAAAGATTCGTGAGAGATTTGGTGTCGACAGTAATCTCGATCCTACCAGTCAATCCATCGTCAGTAATTACCAAGGCCTACTCGAACGAAGTTTAGAAAAATTGTCTAAAGATCTTTTCTGTGAACAAGCTCATTTTGTCTTGGAAGTGATTCAGAATGCCGATGATAATCAATATGCACCTGATCGTTGGCTCACACTTCGTTTTATTCTATCGTCTGAGCGGATTCCTGTTTGTAACAATGAAATTGGGTTTCAGGAAGAAAATATTTCATCTATCTGCAATGTGAGCGGATCAACAAGAGGCAAACATAAACAACGCTACGTTGGCCATAAAGATAAAAGGAGTTGTTCGTGCATCAGTAGGAAAAGTTATCACACATTCGCTGGGTATAGGATTCAAATCTGTCTTTATGGTCTCCAATCGTCCAGATTCATTCAGGTCATTATCATTTTTGTTTTGATGCGATCAATGGCACTGAACAGATCGGCTATATTCGATCCATCTGGTTAGACGAATATGCTGAAGAGTTACCAGCAGCTGATTAATGGACTACATGTATTCGTCTGTCAATCAAGCCTGAAAAACGAAACGATCGATTGAAACGAAATTTTGATGATATTCAGAGTCGATTATTGTTGTTCCTCAATCGTCTTCGGCAAATTGAAATCATTCGTCAACAGGGAACGGCTGAACACAGTCGAATATTCACACGCATTGATCATGCAGAAGGACAAATCATTGAATTGCAAGAGCAGCGAAGTGACTCGAATCAAGTGATCCAGAATTGCTGGCTAGTGGTGAAAGAAAACATTTCAGTCGAACCCGAGCTAAAGGTAAGACGAAGAGTGTCTCGTCGAATTGTTTCGATTTTGCATTTCAGATGAAATTGAGCGATGCTAAATGTGATGTGGAATCAACCACTATCGAGGTGGCTCATTCTCTCAATCCTATTTTTGAAGCGTCATCGCATCAGATCCTGCCAACTCAACCTATTTTTGCCTATTTGCCACTTCGTTTGTACGATTTTCGATTTATTCTGCAAGCTGATTTTGAAATTCCTGCAACAAGACAAGAATTTGTTCGTGATAATATGTTGAATGAATGACTAAAGAATGAAATGGTTCAACTTCTTCCAAAAGCCTATAAACTATTTCAACAGTTACCCGAACTGCTCAAACATCGTTCAATGAATATTCAATCGCATTCATCATTAACAAAAATTCAAACTCTGAAATATTTTCTTAAATCAATTCTGACACATAATGAGCTCGATCCTTATGCTAATACATTCATCGACAAAAGTGTTCAATTATTGAAGGACGTTATTCAATTACCGGTCGACTGTGATGAGAAGAATGCCATGATTGACTGGATCTTATCGACTCAATGTGTTCTTGTCCGGGATCCATTCATTCGAGAGATGTTTTCACCAGTTACTTTTCTCCCATTTCAATCAATACTACCTCCATGAATAGAACATTCGTGAATGTGATGAAGCAACTTTGATCAAATTAGGCTGCCATCAATTGGATTTCTCAGCCATTTTACGATTGATTCAAACATTATACACTCAAAATGGACAAGAATACTCTATCAAGACAACGAGTATTGAACAAAGTACACGCTGTTTGTCTATCATTTTCAGACGATCGAATATCTGCTTGTTTTTAGTTACTCAATGGTTTCTCTGCATCGATTACAGTATTCAACAGCAGCGAGAAAATCCAGAATTCAATCTTAGTGATGATGGTGAATCAGAAATGACAAGTATGAATGAATTGAGACGAATGAAGATCATCCCATTACGAGACCAAGCACGCCTCGTCTCGATCGACGAATTCGATCAACGAACCATCCTATTTCCATTAGATAAGAAAACTCCATATGCGAAGTATCTTCGAGTAGTTCTCGAAGATACTCTGATGATTGATGAACGTCTTCTGAACTTGATTGAAGAAAAATATCCACGACGCTTCGAGTCCATCAAACGTTTACTGAAAGAGTTGGGATTGACCGAGGCATTGAATATTCGAAGCATTTATTTCAATCAAATTTTACCTGTGATGATGGACGATGCACAATGGCCGACCAAATCTGACCCCGTTCTCATTGCTTATCTCATTTGTAATTTCAAAGATCTTTATGCTGTTCAACCAGATTGATTTATGTCTGACATGGAAAAATTGAAGAGTCAAATGATTGTGAAGACATATCAGGGCAAATTCATTCGAATGAATTCGACTGAGAACAACATAGTTCATTTACCATCATCTTATGGATCTAACCAATCGCTGGACACCTTGAAATCATTACGGGATCAGTTGACCTTCATCTCTGATGATTATTTGAAGGAATATCGAGCCAAAGTCTTCATCAGAGATAATGAACGAAATCAATTTATCTATTTTCTCAATGATCTTGGTATTTATGATTTCTTCCTTGTCAAAACAATATAGAAACGTAAACCTAAATTTGCCATAGCAATCAACATGACTTTTGTATACTTTAGCTTTTATTAATGTTGAACAACTATCCGCAACTCAATGAGCTCATGAAATCGGTTCACTATCAGTCTCTCTCTTCGAACCATTTATTATCACCGATCATCGCTCTGATGAATTTGAACAATTGGTTTCAACCAACGATATTGACGATGCTGCTCGATACACTGAAATGTTGTCCTATCTCGATCGATGCTTTGACAGTAACACTACTTACTATGCCGCTACTATTGAGAGATCGCGTGGGCGACATACAGGAACAGCAATGCCAGTCAAAGCTGTGGAATCTTCATTTTGCTCCTCTTTACGTCAATATGCTTGGATACCTGTAGGTAGTCAACTTTTCAGACCAACTAATGTCTATCTCTTACCATCTAATCACCCTTTCAGTCGTTATGTCCCTCATTTGGATCGATCAAAAGTCGCATTGAAGAAAGTGAATTTCACCAAATTACTCAGCTTCAAACACGAAATTACACCGATGACGATGTTCGAGCTGTTCATGAAATGGTCATGTGATCTTGATCGAGATTCTAGGCTAGCATTGATAGACACATCCGCTGATCAATCATTGAATCCATAAGTATCCACTATTTCTTGTGCACAATCCATTGTTAATATTCTTCACTACTAGAATTCCATATGTGAAACCAACGACATTACATCGAAGTTGCCGAGATACTATTGCCAATTTTTGTCAAATCTACATCTTTCTTGCCTCGAATCAAGAGACGTGATTACTTCTTGCGTGATTTCGTTGATGACCATTAATCTTTATTCCTCGAACAGCTGATACGGGCGAGTTTTTCTGCAGTATTGAAGTAGCTTGGCTTGATCTAGACATGATACTGACAAAGAACAACAGTCAAGCGCAAAAGTATTCCTTACAACCCTATTATGACACAGACCCTCAATTTCAACAGTTCTTCATTGACATACTCTGGATTCAACGTGAACCAACACTGAATGATTATCTTCCACTACTGTCAAATATCACTCATCAGGCAAACGATTATATTTGGAAATGCATTGACATCATTACACGGTTAGCCTTGGACCAAAACAAACAAAAGCTCGTGAGAGGTACGTGAGCTAATTCATAATTGTAAGTGAAATATTGCTGCTTAGATCAATGTCTCGATTGGAGTTTTATTCCATGCTTGAGCAATCCCAATAAATTGTTTAAATATACGGAAAAGCTTTACTATCCACATGATATGAGCATCGCTTCTCTGTTTGCCGACATCTTACATATTGTCAAACTGCCGGAGAACCTATGGTCTTCTGCCGAATTCGAGTAACGATTCTGCTCACTGCTTGATATCAGTGATCTTGCTGATGTGCTCAAAGTATCTATTAGTGTCAATAATGAAGAACTATCGAAAGAATTACATAATTTCTAACTCATGCAATCCAGCTGATTCAACATTTCTTACTGACCAACAATTTCCTATCTGAATCGCGATCATCCCATCTTCAATCAGTCTTCTCTCGTCTTATCTTTGTTTCAGTAGATCAGATTCGTCTATCCTATCGATATCAAGAGAAACATGTACGAACACCCACTGCAACGTCTCAGTTGCACAGTTGTATTGATGAGTCGGTGGATAAGTTTTATATTCTAAATAAATATGAAAAATCCCAACGTCATATTAGTACGATGGCGAACTATCTTGTCTCGGATAAATCAATCAAAGAGAAGGTGGTTCACTACATTCGAGACCTCTTTAGCATTTATCTGAATGAAGGCATTGAAGGTTTAGCAAAACATCAAAGTAGATTTCCCCCACCAACACCATCGACGTGGATTATTCATGCCATAATCAAAAACAAACCGATCGAAACAATGATTGAACAGCGAGATACTGATGAGAATAATAATCCTGTAATACCTCCTGACATGTTAGAAGAAATGAAGAATAAACCTGGTTGGAGATTGGACAAACCCGTTCATCAAACTCCTGTCGATTCCAATCAGCCCAAACCAATCACCTGCTTTCCGGCAAGAGCTGGTATGAATAGTGATGTAGAACTATCTTCTCGTCCACCGATACAGGTAGTGCCAATAACACAAGTAGCAGTACAACCTACTTCGACTCACACTACTGATAATTCCACGAACTCGAACAACATGGCAGCAAAAGAGTAGGCGAAGGCGAATAAAGATAACACATCGGATGATGGATCGACTAAAACTCCTTTGACAACCACACCACTGGCTGATTTCGTTGTTCCTAAACCAACCCGCGCTAATTTCGAACATATTCACACCTCCACATTGAGGAATTTCAGTCTTTCACCAGCGACATCTTCGAATTCACCAATCTCACCTGTGGTCAATGCAAGTGGCAATGATGTGGATCTCAAGATTGGCCGTCAAGGAGAAGAATTCGTCTATCAATATCTGCAATGGAAACATCCTGAAAAGAAAATTGAATGGATCAATCGAGAACGAGAATCCGGACAACCCTTTGATATTCGCATCATGGGCAGTAGATCCAATGATCCCATCGAACTGATCGAAGTGAAAACGACCCGTTCGTCGAACCAAACTACGTTTCAAATATCGATCAATGAAATGAGATGTCTACTTGCCAATCCAAACAATTGTCATATCTATCGAGTATATTATGTTGACGGCAAGTCTTCCAGAATTACTATTCTTAATGGACTAAAACTTCATCTGCAGCAGAAACATCTGGCGCTCTCCATGACAATCTTATAAGAGCCTGACTCATAGTTTTACGCTTTTCTGATTTGATCAAAGAAAATCTTGCACGAGGATTTGAATTTAGAAAATTGCGTCATGTGATACTAAGAAGGTATTTCTGAAACTGACTCTTGTTTTTATTCTAGTCAAAAAGTATCGGATTTATTTTTTCATGTTTTTCTGCCGTCAATATCTTAGTGATGCGCTGAAGTTTTCATAAAATCTAAAGGTGTTTTAGTTGCAATTGACAGATGCAATGCATAAGATTTCGTACTTGTCTTTCAAACCCACTTCTCGACCAAAGTATGGAAACCAAAGCTGTTCGGCTCCCATCTTTCCATAAATGAGGCAAGAATCGTGATAAACTCGACCAATATACAGTCGGTGATTGTTTTCTTGACCACCTTGTAGAGCATCTGTAGGAATTATTCCTCTTTTGAATGGAACCCATTTCAACGCTCGATTTTGATCTGGATGAATTAAGACCTGATACACATTCGATGACTGTCTTTTGGAGCTGTTACCATTGTAGGCCAGCTTGTCTAGGGAAAACAACTTTGCGGGAGATAAGTATCCTTCTTTGGTGTAGAAACGCGCCACATGCAAGGTTACTTTGCCTTCATACCTTTCAATCACAGCATTCGGTGGAACTTCTCCATCGCATGTCAAGATCCATACACCTCCAATGTCATTATAATGTGATCCTATAAAAATACTCTAGTGGTAAATAAAGTTCTAGGCAAGACCGTATTACTAACTCTTTGCGTTACTTGAGAGTGAGGATGAGGGTGAGGGTGAGGATGAGTGATAAAGCATACTGTTATCGTGATTTTGGCCTTGCTCAAGGGTGTGGGTGTGTGGGTGTGGGGTGTGCGTGTGGATGTGCGGTGTAGGTGTGGGTGTGGGTATACAGTATTAACATCGGCACACCCACACTCGCACCCACACCGTCTCTATGAATCATATAACATTTGTCTTGACAATGACAGGTTATCTGTCGAAACGTCGACTTATCTAATAAATCATTTTTTAATAATTATTGAATTATTAAATAATTAGTAAATTTGAACTTAAAATGAATTTTAAAGCTGCTGTTATTCTTGTAAAATTTAAACCTACTAAGCAATCTTGAAATCCACGCTCAGGTACTATTGTATAAATTTTCAAAACTTTTGATGAATTTTAAAGAATTCTATTTAAAACTTCATGACACAATTTATTCCCATAAAAGAACCGTCTTTTTTGTATTAGTTCACATATCTTGATTATATCTGTTAGATGCACCATGAGAGAACGATATTCTCGACGATAAATCGCGTCTAAAGAGTCTCTAAGGTGTTGTATTGAACTCAAAGAATTGCTAAAAATGATCATTTTTATAAAATTCTTTTATACTTTTGCTTAAAAGATGTCTTAGAGCAGTTCTCTCTCAAAAATATTTTAGCATCTGGAGGAAGCCATTCAAAAATTACATCTTCCTATATCTAACTCAACAAGATAATATGTGTGGATATTATTTCATTTTGAGCGCAAAGAAGATCACTACTATGCAAAACAGGTCCATATAGATCGACAATAACAACTATTTTTATTTTAAATTTTTTAATTATAAGATTGTATAAATTTGTTTTCGTATATATTGTATATATTGTACAGTCACTATTGTTACTTTTCTTATATAATTTAGTTGTTTTATAATTATAAATAAAAATTTAGTTACATTTTAATCTCGAATGGTCAGGTTTTATTGCATTTTGTACCAACTTGAAGTTAAGAGAAGGGAACGGAAACAGAAGAGAAAAAAGAGTCGTGAAATCTACGACTATTATAATGATTGTTATAGTCTCCTTGCTATCGATAATACTGATACTATTTACCATGAGGAATATGAGAGACTTTAACTTTCCATTCCTTTCTTTTTAGAAAGGAAAATTAGAGAAAGTAGTAATTTCTTTCCCTAAAGAAAGAAAAGGAAAAGCTCTCGATTCCTTTCCTTTTTGAAAGTAAAAAGAAAATGATACGTGCCACCCCTAGTCGTAATTGCATCAACACTGCGGACACGCAACTTCAGCACCGTAGCGCATTTCTCCGTAATTTTAACGAGAAAACATACTTTGACGCATTTGCGAAGCAAGCACTAAGAAAAGCATTACATAGAAACCAATGTTTAGTTGACGACGGCATAAAAGAAAGTGGAACTCTTTTCCACGTGCACATCATCAAAATGAAACATTTTTTTGGTAAAGCACACAGCTTGTTCTACCACGATGCTTTCAGGCCCTGTTGTGAGAAGAATTTTCAATACTCGCGACGAGAATATAAGCGACCTAACCGCATCCTTTTATGAACTAGAACCTTTTGATTCTATCGTGCAAGCATTACAATGGAGCCAGATAAAAGTACGTGTGCCTTCGTGTATGAAAAAGACGCTGCATAATCGATTTATGTTGCCGAACATTATCTACGTCGGCTATGCAATAGGGCTTTTAGTGATTGATTTCAATGAAAATTTCAACACATTCTCCAACAATACATCTGTCGACAATGCCAGAAGGGCTTCAAATGCTAGCACAGTACGAATGTCTATTCTTGATCAGCCAATACAAAACAATCCATATGTGAATCAACTTTATATTGGTAAATCCTGATGCGAACTTGCGTTTCGATCAATAGTTATATATTTCTCAATTTTAACTATTATCATATGAATGTCACCTCAGTAAAGTTATCCTCTAAGTGGCGTATTTTTTATCTGAATTCGTCCTGTCACTTGCGCTATCTCACTAATTGGTCGTACTAGATACAAAATGCGATTTTCAGACAATATCGTTGGACAACCATTACCGCTTCGTAGTCAAATACTTGTTCGGACTCTGTTAATTATATTACCTGACTAGATTTATCGTACAAATCGTGTTGTCTTTCTGAAAGATTGTGAATCAAGGGGTGTTATTTTTGAGAATCTTCGTTCGGCATGAAATAAAGTGAGGATATGATCTAACGATCTATTTTATCCAGCATAACGCTCATCATTTAATGAAGAGTTCAATGTTCAATTGAAAACAGTCATTTAAAATGATTAGAGGTGTACTACGACGAATCACTATAGAAAAAGTGCTATGACTACCTGAAAAGCAGTATTTCACCATCTTAGGGGTGAAGGAAGCATGTGTGAGACAGTATGGCGAATGCAGAAAAGAGAAACTTCCTAGAGATGACTCTGTAATCACTTTATTTGGCTATAAACAGGTAATTTTTGTCCGTCAATGTCGTTTGAAAATAGTGCTATTCGATGCAGAATGGATTACTGCTTCTAGCACAACTGATTAGCGCGAGAGCACAAGAGGCAGAGCGAATGTGAATAGCAAATGCGTGAATCCGACGCCAACCATAACGATGTCATGAATACTTTTTTTTCCTAGGCTTAGCCATTGTTAATCTAATCATGGGCTTTCTCTATTGTTGGGCTTGGCGTAATCGATCACCATTTGATATTATAATGATACCTGAATACTTGAATCTGATTCAAGCAGGACTTTATTTGTGGTCCGCTACTTGGTACTCTAAACAAGACACTCTGGGTGGTTATTATACGATGGCAGTACATAGAATCGAACTTACTGCATCTGTGATTGGACTGTTTACTGCAATAGGATGGTGAGTAGAAAATATTGTAACAAAGGTACCATTATCGCACGTTTCACGATGCAAAGTATTCTATAGTAATTGTAACCTGGTGCAAGAAATATGTCATGGGTTCTTCGATTATGAGGGAAATATTACTATGTCTCTGCTAGGAAAACTTTCTTGAAAAATGCGAAAGATCAAACACGTGCAAGTAAAAAAAAGGAGCACCCTAGCCGGCTGTAAAATTATTGCTTCCCAAAACTATTCTACTGTGGTTTCTTGAGTCAATTATATGCGTGCATTCCAACATTCATTTCTATTTAAGCCTTCTTGTTTTTTCCATACGTTGGGAAGTTTGAATTTATGATAAATCCAAATTCTTTAAAAGAATATTGATTTGGAGCAATTTAGATGTATAAACTGATACTTTCATAGAGATATATGTGACAATTTTTGGTATAAGAAAGAGGTACCGCAGATGGAATCACGCTTTATTCGATTCTTTACATCATCAATCGCTCCTACATGCACATATGTCTAAGCTTTATATACGCAAGCATCAAACCTAGGCTAATATAACACTGAACGATAGGGACAAAGCATAGAACAAGAAGAAAATACAAAGTAAGGACAAAACACACGATAAGAACAAAATAGTAATCGATGTTACTGACTGCACTTAGCAAAGTTGGATATTGTCAGATGTCTGCAGTGAACATACAAAACAAAAAATGGATCAGTTGAATTTTGCTTCTCCAACCATTTGCTACGAGCAATTTTTCCGCAACGTTAAAGAAGTAATTCGAACGTGTTGATATCAAGCATCATAGATTACGCAGATTTTCACGTAGAAATCATCACCAACACGATAACAAAGACTGTCTTCGTCAGAAGATTCAATAACAGGAGAATCGATCTTTTCATCCACCACTCCCCGCCCCACACATCATTACACATGATAGAGTCTTGTTATACAGAGGTGCCTAATGCTATGAGGAGGATCCGTTTTCCATGAATTCTTACAGAGACAGATTGCGTTTGTACGGAGACTTCCCGGTTTCATGAAACACTGATTATCTCTGATTAATTTATTGCTTGTATATAGGAGTCATTTGTCTCGAAAACTTTCTCAAATTTCATTCATTGACAAAACTTCTATGCTGAAGTCAGAGCGTCTGGTTTAAAATGGGCAGTTTCATGCATAACAAAGTGAATATTTCAATCTGGGCTTTGCGTCGTTATTGCTTGTCATACCATTAATGACTGATACTTGCAGCCATGAAAATGCTTAGCTCTGGTAACAAATCTTTTTTTGAGCACGAGAAGCTGCTCATTTCTTAGTCTGATTGTTATATAGTTATGGTAGCCGTTAACTTTAAGATAATAAAAAAATTGACTTTGATTTTTTTTACGACTATTGACAAACAGAAAGCGTGATGTTTATTGTACTCGAATATTTTTTCGCAAATCATGTGAACCTTCTAAGAACGAAACGTTTCATTGTAGGATTGTATCATGGTTTATGACTTACACACGCATATTCGGACGTGGTTACACTTTGGATGATCCTGATATGATTTCTTGTCTGGCAATGGTAGCTAACGCGATTATGTATCTTGTATATAATATACAACTCAATGTTTCACCGGAACACTATGAAACTAATATGTTGTACAAATATGCAGATATTATCGAGTTTGTTGATGCATGCTTTTGTGTATTTGCTTGTTTACGAGACGATGACTGGTTTTGGTTTCTTCCATTAGCTGGACAATATGGCATCGCATTAGGACGAGTTCAAGTCGAGACGAAAACTCTACCACAATTCGGGAAAGCTCCAATACTCCTAACGAGTATGTGTCGACGAAGAAGAAGCATAATAGAAAGTCAGATATATTGCAAAAAAGACATGCGTAATGATATTCTCACTGTACCGATATTCGCCCCACCTCTAGAACACTCTATCACAACACATTCGTGATGGTTGTAGGTGTGGGTATGAATGAACATTGAAAGAAGGCTCACGTCTACACCAACCGATATCCCATACCCAAAACAGCCTTATCTGGACGAAAAAAGTTAGAATTAAATGCTCTTCGCCTCAAGCCCGTCACTTCGTCACTGAATCTCAACTGAACAAAATATTAAGTGCAAAAATGTTTAACGTAATATTAAGTTTTAAGCTTTATATTAACATTAAATACATATAATATTCGTCACCACAATTGATTTGGTCTTTCACTGAATCTGGCTTAACCTTCATCTCTCATCGTCTACTAGACTCTGTTTTGAAAATTGCGGCTAAAAAACGCACGTATGTAAAAAGAAATGTTTATTATGTTGCCAGAGATGAGGGCGAATGTGGGGTTGGTGTGCATGAACTGTGAGCTACACTCACACCCAAAGCTACTCTAGCAATGGCTATATCTTACTGGAAAAGTTTTCAGTTTCAACCATGGCCATTTGATCTTCAATAATTAATGTCATTTAGTCTTCGTGAGATATCATCATGATCTACAAATAGTAATTCAATATTGATAACAGAAGATGGTTATTCAAAAAATTTTACTTTTTATTCAAATATAATTCAACATTTAGGCGAACAATATAAAGTTCCTCAACAAGTTATAGCAATAGCTATTCTTTATTCAACAAGATTTTATGCAAGATATCTATTAAAAAGTATCAATAAATTGCTTCTTTGCTCAATTTGTTTATTTCTTGCAGTAATGCAGCTGTAACAATTTATAAAAATTATGTAGATTTATCAAATCAATTTTTAAAACAAATTTTCTTTTCAATTTATTTATATAGCATATATAAAATTAAATGTTTGATTATATTACACTTTTAAAAAGGATAATTTCAACTAACTCATAATATATTTTACAGAACCGATAACGAATCAATCTGAAACCGAACCAGTAAAACCTGATTTGTTTCGGTTGCCGATATCTTATGTTAAAATGTATTTCTCTTGTTTTGTTTTGAGTTCATTTTCAATCAAATTAAAACAAAAGGACTCATGTAAAAAAACGGTTGGTGAATCAGATCATAATTGTTTTTTTTTCAAATAACCACAAAAAATTGATTAAATAGGCCATTTTTTGATTAAATTTAAATAAATAATCAATTAAAATAGATTTTTCGCCAAAAAATCTGAATAATCGATTAAAAACCAAAAAGATTATCATTGATTTCAAGATTAATCTATTATAATCTACTTTGCTCAGAATAATTCAAATACTTGACAACAAGTAGAACTGCTGCGATGTAGTTTAATCTACTTGAAGAAAGTGCTCCCAAATACTTTTCAAAGTACTTCATGCAATGACAAAGTAATCATTAAGCTTTTCGTTTTAAATCTTGATTGACAAGGTCTGTAATGAGAGAAAGGAGGAGGGACGCAGACCGTAGAGCGATAAACGCAAAGCTTGAACTTGAAATATACACTCACTATTTACTGCGATAATATAGAAGAGTCCAACAAAGTTTAGTCAGTTTTCATTGATTGTAAAAATGATCTGTTAGGATAAGTTGCGTTTAGGCTGATATAATTAGTCAACCAGAAATTTAATCAGTTTTAATAGATTTATTTTAGTTTAGTCGATTTTTCAATTCACATCGATTTTAGTTGATTATTGGTGTAAGTATACCTTCTCTTGTTGAAACAATTTCTCTGATAGTTCTAAACTTGATAGAGTTGGTGACCTTGGTGTACCAGCTACACTGGAAAAAAACGCACCATACGAAACCCAAAAAGCTTCCGATTTTTGTAACGAAATCGAAATCCTTTGGGGTTTCGTAGAAAAAAGGATTCGTAAACAGTCTTAGATTTTAAGCGCTGATAGCAAGGGTTTCGTACATGGGATTCCGTATAATTTACCAAGAAACATTAAGCTGAGGCTTCGTCCAACGCCATACAACATGACAGAAGTACTGTTACACCACTACACAATGCAAAACACATGTACTCTCTTCAAAAGAACCCAGTTCTTTAGAAATGGACACGAAACATGCGTGAGAATCACCGTATCCTATAGGAAAATACACTACATCGCTGAGACATCGAATCAGCATTCCAAACGAAAACTTCCCCAAATTGTTTGCATGACTTCCCGTGCATCTTCCCATAACACGTAGCAAGTTGCTCGGAACTAACCAAACAAAATCAGGAAGGTTTTCACCAGGAACATGCTTCCATGTGCAGCTGATACCAGGTGCTTCCCTACACAATACGGCGATTTTCAGGCACTCTTAGCCAGTACATCCAGGTTGCGGTAGGCCAAACGATCGTCTTAGCATGTTTGATCTAAATAAAAATAAAGTAATTTATCTGCTTTTCACGATGAAAATACAACTCACCATTTAGATATGTTCATTTCATAATTCAGCTAAATAAAAAAAAAATATTTTATCTGCTTTACACTATGAAAATACAACTTACCATTTACATTTGTTCATTTCATAATTGATCTAAATAAAAATAAAATAATTTATTTGCTTTTCACTATGAAAATACAACTCACCATTTACATTTGTTCATTTCATAATTGATCTAAATAAAAATAAAATAATTTATCTGGTTTACACTATGAAAATACAACTCACTATTTACATTTGTCCATTTGATAATTGATCTAAATAAAAATAAAGTAATTTATCTGCTTTTCACGATGAAAATACAACTCACCATTTAGATATGTTCATTTGATAATTCAGCTAAATAAAAATAAGATAATTCATCTGTTTTTAACTTTGAAAATACGACTCACCAGTTCAGGACTTTGTTTTTTGTTCAAGTAAAACAATACGAAAAACAATAATTCAAGTTTAATATGNTGTTCCAAATCAGTGGCAAAAAAGCCTTACGATTTCGATGGATTGAGAAACCAATATCGGTTCTCATGAAGAAAATCAAATATACCGCGACACTTAAAAAATTTAACTAAAGATTATTTGGAATATATAACGAAAATCGATTTCAAAGTCTTGAAAAAAAATAAAATTTCTTATCATAGGGTGACGACAATTACAAGAAGAATGTCAACGGTATCGATTAGTGATGCAGCTATTTGTAAAACGAACGAAATACCGTCAACATTTCAAAGTAATAAACAATGGAACATTTTTGTTTTCGAACGATGATATATACAATTTGATGTTCTGGAAATCGAAAGATTTCAATCGAGGTTGTCTCCTTCTACTGACGCTCATACTGATGATACTATTTCACATGATACACTATCTTTTGATTTCTCGTTAACACATCGTCTCGAAGATTCATATGTGGGGAGCGAGACTAAATCACAGAAATTTTATTTTTTTTCAAGACTTTGAAATCGATTTTCGTTATATATTCCAAATAATCTTTAGTTAAATTTTTTAAGTGTCGCGGTATATTTGATTTTCTTCATGAGAACCGATATTGGTTTCTCAATCCATCGAAATCGTAAGGCTTTTTTGCCACTGATTTGGAACATTTTCGTGTCGACGTTTCTCTTCGCGCGCAGTGTCAGAGTATAGTGGTATATTGATCAGTAGGCATCAGACAATATCTGAATACCTAGATGCAAATTTTGGATTTGACATGACTGCTCTTGCAATGTGAGTTAATAGTTTATCAACTAAATGTAAAGAGCGAAGAAATGAAATGCATATCGAGATCTAACTAATTTCTGTCAAAGCTTTACAACTCGGGATTCGTCAGAATTTAGTTTACTGTATAGCAATGCTTTATAATAGTTAAAATAATAATAAGAAAACATGTTCAATAACAATGCCACGAGAATGTCAATATGAACAATGAGACAAATATACGCTAACTTGATGAAAAAAATTATATCACTTGAAAAACGCTATGTGTTGTTGAAATGCAGTCAATCAAAATATGATGGATTGTCTAAAAGTAGCTGATGCATCATTTATCCTTACATAGGGTCCCATTCAATAGTGACAAATTATTCTTTTAAGAGTCGTCTTACAAAAAAATAGTTTCACTTGAAAATTTCTTGAACAATGGATCAGAAATAGGAAAATTTTGAAAAAATAAGCGTCTGAACATCCATAAGTGCCTAACTCTGACTTGGTCCTGTTCAAAAATGTCCGTATTTTGTTGATCCTCCCTTGTATTCTTTTCTCGGCTGCCCTTTATGAATAAAACGATCCGCGAGTTTCCTAGTTTTTGATGATGATGATGCTTCAAGATGTAAAGAAGACGCGCCTAGACAACAAATATAGGAGATGATATTCAGTCACTCTAGAAAATTGTTTATTTTAGCGATCACACCATCTAAACAGAATGTTCCATTCCAGTCAAGAGATGAGGAATCGACCGAAATACAAACATCTTTACCATGCACTACTGTAGAAAATGTTTCCATTCCTGCTTATTTGGATCAAGTTGATGCACATGACAAACAAGATCAACGTTTTCTTAAAGCAAGAGCATGGTCTGCATTTCAAATTACAAATATAGAAAGCCATTTCAATGATGATTCAACAAAGCAACAAAATATGCCTCTGTCGACAACATTCCAAAATCAGCAACTGAAAGATGATTCTCATGAAACCGAACCGTTTCTTGTAGATGTTGATCAACATGGGCCAGTTCTTAAGAAAAAATATCGTTTATCATGCCGTGCATTCATGGGAACGATGTCTGAAATAGAAGAAATCTATGCTCGGGATGATTTTCTTTACGGCAATAAATTTCTTCGGCATATCTTTATTTTTATGGATTCAGTTTTTCGAGGTATCGGTCAAGTCATGTTTGCTAATAGCCCTTTGTCCGGTATTATCATTATGATTGGACTGCTTGTTGGGAATTGGGAATTGGCATTATATGGTCTTCTCGGAACGTGTGTGTCAACGTTAACAGCTCATGTTCTCGGATTTAATTATAATTTAATTCGAGCTGGATTGTACGGCTTCAATGGATGTCTGGTAGGCATGGGAATAGGTTTTTTTAGTTTTCCAAATTCTCCTCATATGATTGGCCCTATAATAATCATGAGTATATTTTCAACAATTTTCTTTATGGCCCTTGGCAAAATATTTGTTCAACGTCTTCAACTTTCATCATTCACGTTTAGTTTTCAAATATGTACTTGGGTATGGCTTCTTGGTTCCTTAAAATATCGTTATTTCTTCGTGAATGGAACCATACTATCTCCTAATATGTTAACTACACTTGTTGACAAACCTCGCTTCTTGAATATATCTTTTTCTGACTATTCTATTCAAGATAACATTGTTGGCTTTTTTGCTAGCATAGCACAAGTTTACTTTATCGAAAGTCCTTATACAGGCATTGTTATTCTTCTCGGTCTCTGTATATGTTCTCGAATTCTTTCATTCTTTGCTCTGTTCGGTGCCGTTACAGGTCAATTGACTGCAGCCTATCTCTTAGGACTACCTGCAACGGCAATTCATGCTGGATTATGGGGTTTTAATTCAGTTTTGACATGTCAAGCATTAGGCGGTATGTTTTTTGTTCTCTATGGATATAGAATATGGTTAATTACTCTTTATGGATTGATAATGACAGTGCTTGTTCAAGCAGCCGTTTCAGCTTTTCTTGCTCCGGTCGGTATGCCAACTTTGACTTTTCCGTTCACTTTAGTCTGTTGGATATTTTGTCTAATTGCTGGCTCCAAAGATTTAATTGCTGTCAAATTATCAGCCATCAGTACTCCTGAAGATCATTATCGTCGATTTTGTCTTTCGAAATTCGTAAAAACTCAATTTGAAATTCTGAATCATTTTACAAATTTTTCATCATCATCTGATGAAGATATTACAATAGAAGAATTTGCAAAGATCAAAACAGAATTTATTCCTAGTTTAATATGTTCGTATGTATATCGAAATGATATTGACAATTTAAAAATATTAACACACGAAAAGATCAATATGCATTCAATTGATTATAATTTGCGAAGTCCCTTACATGTATGTGCTTGTCAAGGTAATATGAGACTATGCAGGTGGCTTGTTGATGATTGCAAAGTTAATGTAAATGTGGTCGATAGTTTTGGTGGTACGCCATTATTCGACGCCTTTTGGCATGGACATTTTGATTTACTTCAATTTCTCTATATGCATGATGCTCGAATGCCAGCATGTAAAGCAAAAGAATTAGCATTTTATCTCAATGCATTTGTTTATGAGGGTAACTTGGAAGCGATACAATGTTTAGTTAAATGTGGATTTGATCCAAATATCGGCGATTATAAAGATCGAAATGCTCTACATTTAGCAGTGATTACCAATCAGTTTAATATTGTTCGTTATCTAGTTGAAGGAGCAAGTGCTCGTTTAGATGTAGTAGATTGTTTTCAACAAACAGCAATACAATATGCATCACATTTACCGAATTCGGTTATTGCTGATTATTTATTACACGAACGAGACAATTCTATTCCTGTGAAAATACCGACAGAAAAATTAATGCATCTCGAAACGGTCTTAATAACAGGTTCAGCCGACAAGAAACAAGACAAAGAAGAAGAAGAAGAAGCGAAAGAAAAAATATTTTCAATGACCTTACAGGAAAGTCTATTACCTGCTCTCTTCTCTATGAATACAGCTCATGATGATATTAAAATAATCTCCAGTTTTCTCGAACGATTTCCTCATCTCAAGATACTCGAATGCGTGGACTATGATTTTCGTACTGTAGCACATGTTGCTGCTGTCAAAGGTCAACTTCAGAATATTCGATTTTTTTCTCAACATTGTGATAGTTCTCATTTCGAGTGGATTATGAATCGCGAAGATCGATGGGGTCTATCGCCCATAGATGAAGCCTATCGTCATGGACATTTTGATATTTGTAGCTTTGTGAGAGAACATTCACTTTCTCATAACGATACAACTCATAGAGAGATGCCGCATTTACCAGAATCGACGTCTGAGAGCAATGCCATCGTTCGTCTGCTACGAAAATGGAAAAAAATATTTCTTTTTTCTACATTGGCTGCTTCTGGCGCAGCTGAACGAATCGATGGACTTTTTAAACGTGGCTACTTTAATCGAACAGAAGCCTATGCCGATTATGACGGTCACACACCTATGCATTCGGCTGTAGCCAATGGGCATATGAATGTGGTTCAAGTGCTTCTTCGATATGGATACGATGGCACAACATACCACGATCGTTGGGGTAATTATCCTGTTGATGAAGCACGACGAAATAAACTCCATGAAATTGCTGATGAACTAGAGCGACCTAGACTGTGATACATTTATATGTACACATTGCTATTTTACTTATTAACAGTGGTAAAATTTTCAATAAAATAGATAGTAATAAGAGCTGTACACAATGATGTTCAATTGTGAAACGAAATGTATTGATATAGCTTTGGTAGGATACGTTGACTTCAAGGGTGGGTGTGGGTGTGGATGTTCAGAAGGCTAACACTCCATATGTACATTGCTCGAAGACCATTTGCTACTGTTTGGCCGACAAGTTTGATGATCAGTGATTTTGAAGAGATGGACCAATATTATAAGCTTTGCAGTCGCTAGACTCAATACCATTGAATTTATTTTTAGGAGAATATATCAAAACTAATGTCTATAAAATGACTATTACACATCTGAGAAATTTCATATAAAACAAGAGCAAAACTTTTGTATTTTAATTAGAAGTTATAGCTTTGAAGGATGGTTTTGAGATTTGCTTGCATAAGTAAAAAATCGGTGTATTCACCTATTATTAAAAAAAATATATTAGTTGATAAAGCTAAATCAAATAGTAAGCATATACGAAAAAATTTTCAGGAAGAGACTTTTGGGACACTTAGTAGAATACCATTAGCTTTTGAACGTTGAAAAATTTCAAAAGAGGAGAAAACGGTTTTAATTGAAACTTTTCCGATGAAGAGGCCTACTCGTAAGCAAAATTTTTGGTCAAAAATCCTTTATTACATTTTTGTACTAAAATTTCATCCAATAGTGAAAATTCAGTGGAACCGTCGTAATTATTTACTGAAAGCCTATGAACCAGAATCTTTCGTGCTTACACTCTAATCGAAAATACTTCTTTATATAGCGGAAAATAATAGATCATTTCAGATAATGGCCTTTTAAATGGTTGTTCCAATAATGGTTGACAATAAAAGAATGATTGATCAAGCCAACCTTTGTTACTTTATTAATCTACATAGTTTGTTTCTCATGACGTTAGAAATAACATTTTCAGAGATTATAATTATATCTTCTGCAAATAAATGTTTATTTTCCTCAAGTTGATCTATTTGTAGCAAAGCTCAATAGTAATATAAGAAAAACCTTATGAAAATTTCATGATAACCAAAATTTGATTTTATCTTATAAGAAGAAAACGAAATGAACAAATATACAAATTAAAAATATAAGTTGAATACAATTTTATCTGACAAAAAGAAAAGCTATCTTGAATATGAACATAATTACTTTAAATGTGTTTTAAAAAAATAATTATCAATACCATTTGTTCGTTGTGGTGTTGTATTAGATTTTCTTTTTTGTCGCTTAGCTGGTGGTGTTAGTTTTGTTTGTGTTAAATTAATGCTAAGAAAACAAAAAAAAAACCATATTTGATGGGAAACATGAAAATATCTTAGGAGATACCGTTTATGATAATTTGTTTGAGGTGATGTTTGTTGATCTTGTTCTTTAATTGTTGTTCGAATCATTTCACCATTTAAACATAAATCAATATGTTTATTTATTTTATCATTATCACCTAAAAGCATTTTTTGACATACAGGACATGTTGTTGTACTCGTATTAGAATTTTCATCATCAAAATGAGTTAATTTGGAATCACAATCTTCATTATGTTGATTTTCAATTGATAGAAATTCTTCATTCAAATTTTCTTCTTCTCCCTCGTCATCATCATTATCATCATTATCAATATCTTCAATCATGTCATGGATATTTTCGTTAATTGTTGTTGTTGTTGTAGATTTTTTTGAAAAAAATTGAAGAATTGGTAAATCAGAACTTTTCATTTTCAAATCAGATACTCGTACACCTGAAAATTAACGAACAAATATAACTCTTTAAATAGACGGGCAATTTAAAACTACTGTAGAGTCAATCTGATTTTCGACTCTTACACTGAATAAAACAATGAATTGAATCGAACCATGATAAACATTCACCGGAAAATATTTTTAGACTCTGGTAAAACAAAAATATCGATACCTGTTAATCACCAATGCTGGTCTCTTCTGTACTTATACCATGGTCTCATTTAGCAGAAATTCTTATGTAAAAAAAATCGTAATAGAAAATGTTCTGTTACTTAACTTAATATCTCTGTTTTTCTAAAGGTTTTATCGTCGTGTGCATCCTAGAAAAACTCTAGTATGAGGATAATGTTCGGTGGTAACTATTGATTTCGATCCTTAACTTATTTTTCTTACCCATAAGACGTAAAGCTGGTAATTCAAGATCTTGATCAAGTTCATGTTTAAGTAAAGCAATAACTTTATCAGTTATTACATTTAATGAATCTGTATAAGATGAAAGTGTTTTTGAACGTGTTAAAATTTCAAAATTAACTGTTTTGATTTTAAGTGTTATACGTTTACATAGAATACGATCAGATATAAGTTCATCAACTGTTTTCTTTGCTAAATCACGACAAAGTGATATTAATTGTAATGAATCACTTGTGCCATTAAATGTTCTAATGATAAACAAACGAGACAAAAAAAAATTGATTAAATAAAAGAAATTTAGTTTCGTGTTATTTACGTTTCGTGTCCAATACTCTTTTGTAAATCATCATGTTCAATAGTTGTTGAACCACAACCATTACAAACACGCATAAGAAAATCAAATGTTGATGGATATTCAATTAATTTAAGAATTCCACGTTTAAGATAAATATCATTAACTGTTTGAATTTGAAGTGATTCTAAATGAAGCGCAGTTACTTTTCCAATACCTTTTATCTATAATGAAATGAATATAAATTTGATAAATAATCATGTTTATAGTTTTTTTTTTCTTTACTTTTCGTATTGGTAAATTTCGCATAAAATGTAAAATAATGTTTACATTCGATTCTAATTGATATTGTCCATTTGGTTTATTAATATCTATTATTTATAGAATAGAAAATAAGACAAATTTGTAGGACTTGATTATTTTACCAGAACATAATTTAGCTAAACGCATATTACATGCAATACCAGCACTAGCTGTTAATCGTGTTGCTAAGTGAATTCGATGCCGAATTTCTTGAACAGTTTCTTCAGCTGTAATACCAAATGTTATTGTCTCGGTTGAATTTTCCTAAAAGTTTCGAGTTAAATTTTCAAGTTTTTTGTATAGAATCAAAGACTTCAATGATATAGAATTTCGATGATCATCAGCATATTGTGAAGGAAATTTCATGCATTTCATAAATAATTACAGATAACTACGAGTCAGTAGTTTTGAATATTACATATGAGACCCTTTCATCAATAATATGCAATAAGAGAAAGTTTAAAAATACGATTCTTTAATTGATAGAATAAGAAATGGAATTCCATCATTGTTGAAAATAAAGAGTATATAAATAAAATAAAATTCTTATTATAACTTATCGAATTTTTTATGGTCCATCGTATAATCGAAAAGGTTTTAGACAAGATGTTTATTCACTTTTGAAAGTGTAGATATGATATATATTGAAATATGAGAGGTATGAGAAAAAAAATCGTACTTCTTTTGGAAATGTTCTTTGTTCTTCCGATAATGTTGGTCGTATTTGTAAATAGTTTGTTAAATCTGCAAAGGCTTCATCAAGACCGCACGAACCATAATTTTCATCATATTCACTAATAATTTTCCTACAAGAAAAATATAATATATTTTCGATAAAATCAACCAAAAAAAAAAGAAATTATTTGTTCTCACATGACTTTCGAACTATCCGCTCGATATTTTTTAAAATCGCATGGTACAATAACTAGATTCGGACAGAGATGTCGTGCAATAAAACCAGGCATTGCTGCACGTACACCAAATTGCCGAGCTAAATAATTTGATGTTGACTGAAAGCGGAATTCGATTATGTTCAAAATAAACAAACTACTAAAGATACTTACCAACATGCCTTCGCCACCGACTGCCATAGGCACATGTTGAAGTGCTGGATTATCTCGCATCTAAAAAATAAAAATTTAAATCTTATTTTTTTTTATCATTATTTTTCAACTTACTTCAACTGATGCATAAAAAGCATCCATATCAATATGACAAAATGTTCGAGATAGATCTCGAGTTTTATCTAATTGATTTAAATATCGATCAGTCTCGAATAAAAAATACAAAAGTAAACATGGGAAGAAAAAAAAATATTCTCTACTGATTTTTCAGCTTGTTCAATTTGAAAATTTGAAAATGATTTTATTTTAGATAATTTAACTTCAATTTGTCGACGATTTTCCTAGAAATTATTTCGAAATAAAAACCGTTTTCTTTTTTCAATAGCCTACTTCTTCGCGTCGTTGTTGTTGTTTAAAAAATTTTGAATCTAATTATATAGATTAAATCTATGTAAAAAAAAATATTCTCTAGCATACTTTTAGATGCTTCTTGAATTAGTTTATTAATCTTTTCTTTATCCAAATCTGCCATACCAGCTTTCGTATCATCAACATTAAGAAATGTAGTTCGACTCATGTTTTCTGAAAAAACAAGAAACATCTGTCTAGAAGCCCGTTTTATTATTCTACAAATTAAATTGAAACGAAAACAAAAAAAAAAGAATTTTTTTTTAATTGTAAATTTATCACAAAAAATATATTATCAAGAATTTGTATCTTGGTTTGTTTTTTGTTGATATTCAAACATAGCATCTAAAACTGCCCAAAGACAAGAACCTTGTGGATAATCATTATCGACTAAATTAACAAGAAAATAAGTATTTGAGATTTGCTCGATGATTGAATATGAACGTGAGCCCGCTTCGTACAATTTACCCCAGCGTTCCATCCATAAATTAAACGCTTCATCCTTAATATAAAAAAAAATAAGAAGAATAATTGAAAAAAAAAGCGTTTAAGTTTGTTACCTTCCAGATCATAAAGCTAACCGGATCGACAACTGTTGGTTGAATAATTTCTTTACCAGGAAAAACACCCCATGTTAATGCAATCGGTTGTTCATCATCTGTATTTGTTTCATTAACTTCGCCCTATAAATCATTTTTCTTTAAATAAATTAAGATATAAACAAAAATAAAATTCATACGGATTTATTCACAAAATGATAATTAACACCAGGAAAATCTTTCAAAACAGCACGTAAAGCTGGAATGTTATTTGCACTTGTAAAAAATTCCAAATAAGCCTTAAAAGAAAAAAAACAAGAACAAATCATAAATTCATTAGAAATATTTCATTTCTAATATTATTTACTTTTTGATAAATATAACCATTTTTTTCACCCCAACCGAATATTGGATCTGTACTTGGTTTTCCGTTAACTGCTGGTTGTGAATTAATTGTTAAAATTCCTTTTCGATTGTATTCAACTAATTCATTATGTATTAAATTTGTTTCAAGTGACATATCTTCATCTTTCCATGGAAAATGACGAACAATTTTATCTGAACTATTTTTTTCTCCACCTATATAACAAGCAAACATTTTCCAAACGTCTTGTTCGCTTGTTAATTCATGTCCCCATTCATCAAGCAATTCATTATGTGCTGCATCAATTTTCAGATAAAATAAATGATAATCAGTCAAAACACCAAATGATGGTGCCGATGATATACCCCAACGTCCATTTGGAAATTCATTCCAATTTGATGTACGATGAATATAAGATTTTGGTCGTGTACTCCAAAATATAGGACGAACATCTTCTTTTGAACGTACATGATTTCTTGAAGTTTTTTTCCATGGTAAAGCACGTAATGGAGGATCTTCAAATCCAAAACCAAGTTGTTTTAAAATTTCAGTTGTTGCATATTCACGATTTAATGTATAAAAATGAAGTCCATGTACCTTGCCAGAATCTAATAAAGCTTTACAAAGATCAACACATGTTTGAACACCAAAATCACGTATAGCTTGATCATTATCTTTGATAGATTCCATATGAGTTTGAATTGCATCAGGTACATCTAATTTAGTTAATCGAACAATATTCTTAAAACTTGCATAAGCCTAAGGTTTCAAAGAATTTCTTATTTTTTTCTCATTAAAACTTTTTTTTTTTACTTGAATTGGAAATATTCCAGGAAGGATTGGACATGTAATGCCGACAGCTCGACAATCAGATTGAAATTTAAGAAATGTTTCTGCTTGGAAAAAAAGTTGTGTTATAATAAAATCAGCTCCACAATCGACTTTTTCTTTTAAATAACCTAAATCCTCTTCATAGTTTTTCGAATCAGGATGTCCTTTTGGATAACCTTCAATCAAAAAAGAAAAGAAAATAATCACCTATACATTTTTATTAACAATTATTTAAATTTACCTGCAACACAAATAACAAAATAATCACCAAAATGCTCTCGAATAAATTTAACTAAATCAGATGCATATCGAAAATCATTTTTTTCTGGATCCCACGTTTCTCCTACTGGTGGATCTGCAAATAAATTATTTTATTTTCTTTAGATTAAAAATCATTTCTTTGTAATTTAACATTTACCTCCACCTAATGCAAGTAAATTTCTAATACCGAAATTTTTTGCTTTCGAAAGATATTCAATCATTGTCGCTTTTTTAGCACCATAACATGTTATATGTAACATTGTATCAATATTACAATAATTTAACATTGTATTAGCAATCATCATTGTACTTGTTTCTTTCGTACCAGCTGGATCACCGGCTGTATGCCATGTTATATCACAAAATAACGGATCACCAGTAGCCATACGTTCCAAACTATTTCACAATAAAGAATAAATTAAAAGACAATGAAAATACGAAATTATTTACCATCCAATCAAATTTACAGCACCATTTGTTGTACGTGGTGGAAAAAATTCAAGTGAATACCAACGATCATTATTAGCAATTTTTTTCTCAATTTTTTCTGTTAAACTTACATATTTAACTGGTTGAAGAGAATTTCCTCGAGCAGCTAAACACGCATGTTCACTTTCCGAACGTTTTAAATCAACAAAATGATGCGATGAATTAGACATATTTTCAGCACCAATGCCATTTTCATGCGCATCGTGATGATTAGAAGCAGTATTTTTTTCAGTATGTGTTAGTGTCATGATGTGTTTTCGAATAAAATATAATTACATATGGTTGTTAGAGTATATGTAGACAAAAAATTAATTTGATCAGATGCAATTATTCGTTCTTGTTATCACACGTACAGTGCGTGATTTTATGGATGTTAACCTACAAAAAAAAAAATACAGAGAAAAAAATAAAACGAATATACGCAAAAAAAAACAAGTGCCCTAGAAAAAAAAGAGCGTAATACAGCTGAAAGTTAAGGACATTATTGACCTTGCAAATCTTAATGACTATATATATCACGTTTACAGGAAGTGATCAAGGTTTTGGGTACAGTAAAATTGAAAATAATGTTCTTAATTGTACAGACAGACCAAGGAACGTCTGAACTGGATGAAACAAATATCCATTCAACTATCAATAGATATTTTCAATGGAGGTCGCTAAGACACATTGTCCATACTTATGCATGTATTCAACTAAAGAACCTTGTAAAACAATGGACTTTGCCTTTAAAAGAGAAAATAATAGTATGATCGACATTAAAATGCAAATATTTTTCCTCTTTCGCAAGTAACAAAAGTACTAATAATACACTTTAATCTTATCTAGGGTGTGCACTTCAATAGAATGCTATCAAGTTTCACTGAAATAATCACAAAAACATATAAGCACAGATGAAGAATAATAAAAAAAACGTCCATCGAGTTTTTTCTTTATCAAGTTTATTCTTATGCTGTGCATAAAAAAACCTTATAATATATATATAATTCTTTTTAGATGTGAGTTTTCGTGAATATCAAAATGAACAATAAATCTTGTTATACATTCTCGAAAATAATGGATTATATTAGGCAAACACGTTTTATGATTAATCAATCGATTTACTAAATTATCATGAATTAGCAAAAATCTTCCTATTACTCTTATTCATTGTCATTCAGTACATATCTTCATTTTTCTGTACATATTATGTTTTTATTATTTTTTTTGAAAAGGCTTGATAATAACAAATGGTTCGACAGTTTTAGACAAGATTGTTTTTCTTTTTAATTTATCGACCGATTAAAAGTGTCAGCAGATATTTTAAAACCTCGAACTAGAACCAGAAGTTTGTGTTATTTGTGAATCGAGATTCGTAATTTTCGTGTGACCCATTGTTTAGGCGTTGTGCACGAATCTCTAAATGGCACGACAATCAAGTTTGGATGGATTTCAGTACACAACACAGTGCCTGAGCTAAAAGCAAAATTTATGTGAAATATACAAAAAAAAAAACAAGAACAAAAATTTCTCTACGAAATAATATTTTAATTGTTAATTTTCTGTAAAGTGTCTAACAGCAATGAAAGTTTCGGCGAATCACATATTGACATTTTCGTAGTTTTTTAATTACCAGACTTATAGAATCAACTCGATCATTTCTGATGAATTACTACAAGATCTGTGGGTTTTAGCACACCTGTTGAGAAGAACGGCTATTATCTGTGTTGATCCAAAACAAATTTCAAAACACAAAACAGTCAAATATTCTGTATGCGCAAAGTTTCAGATCAAAATTCGATGACCTTGTCAGATTTTATTGGGAAACTCAAGCCTTTTAAGATTTTTATTAGAACGCTATATAGTATTAATAGACAAAGAAATCATTGAAATTGGAATGGGAACAGCTGAAGAGATTCCCTCGTAATCGAAGTCAGTACCTTTAGGACAGAGATACAAAGGTACCGAGAAAAAAAACTGGTGAAAAAACACCACAGAATCAAGTTCCAACATGATAAAATCATATTCTTCATCTAAACTTCATTTTCAGATCATTCAAAAATTCACGCATAGATTTCAAAAAAAAAAAACTACAAAATTCTAACACGATGCTCTCAAAATTTCTGCTGATCCTTCAAATCGGTCGAAAAATAAAGAAATAATTTTTTTTTCGATCGGTTAAGTTCGATGTGAAAGAAAAACACCACATAAATGATAGCAAAATTAAAGTTCTGTACTCGACTTCATCTATGAGAAAATAAAAAATAATAATTTGTATATCAAATACAATCTTCGGTTTATTTTGTTGCTTAACGATATGTGTGCGTTTTCTTTACAATGAAAATATCTTTGTTGTTAACCTTCAAAATTCAAGCATATGGAAGAAGAAAAAACAAGCGTTCTTTTTTACTTTTTTCTTCTACCAACAAATTCTTGTTCTTCATCATCGTGGTTGATAAACGACCGTGAATTGTGAGTTGGCAGAATAGAAGCAGTTGGTAAGAGAATACAAGACTATTCTTTATTGGTAATGCATGTGTGTTGATGGCAAGTGGTAATTTGACAAATTCTATTCATTCACAAGTAGAAATTCCAATTTCAACGACTGACATTCGAAGAAATAAATTTGAAAAGAAAATTGTTGAAAATTTTATACTTATTTGGTTGGATAAAAATATATATGAAACATTCGAACAATATGAAAATCCACTTCAACTATTTCAATCATTCGTTAATACAATAAAATTATTTTCTAATCCAGATGAATTTTACAGATTTGTTCAAGATATTAAAGATGAAAAGCTATTTATAATTACATCAGGTAGTCTTGGTGAAAAGATTATTTCTCAAATAGAAAGTCAAACGTATATTTATGAAATTTATGTTTATTGTAATGATAGAGAATATCATGAAAAATGGGCAAAAGATGTTCGAAAAGTAAAAGGAGTTTATACGGATCTTCGATCGATTCGAGACGCATTTCGACGAGATATACGTCAAACAACTAATGATTTAATACCTATTAGTATTCTTCCAACTGTAAATTCAACTGAATTAGAACAATTATTTACTTGTTCATTATTATTAAAAGAGATTTCGATTCATAGTGAATCTAACGAACAAAAGAAAAGAGATTTTATTGAATATTCTCGTTTTCATTATGATGAAAATTTTACACAATTAAATATTATCAATCAATTT
Source organism: Rotaria sp. Silwood2 (assembly GCA_905329745.1). Classification (NCBI taxonomy): domain Eukaryota; kingdom Metazoa; phylum Rotifera; class Eurotatoria; order Philodinida; family Philodinidae; genus Rotaria; species Rotaria sp. Silwood2. The sequence goes on along the minus strand of CAJNSZ010000319.1, from coordinate 16,873 downwards.
CAAAATAATACTTATAATCAAATATCACCTATTGAATGGTATACTAGAGAATGTTTTATTTATTCGATGATAAATAGAACATTAAGATTATATGATATTGAAATTCTAAATAAAATTTCTTTTTTTATTCGAGATTTACATGAACAAATTAAAGATTTACATATGAAAACTAGTAATAATACAAAATTAATTGTCTATTATGGACAAGAAATTTCAAATGAACAATTTAATAAATTATATATAAATATTAATAGTTTAATATCTTTTAATAATTTTTTATTAACAACAATCGATAAAGAATCTTCATTTTATTTTGCAAAACAATCAGAAAATGAGTCTAATTTAGTATTCATATTATTTCAAATAGAAATTGATCGTTCAAAAACATCTTTTCCATTTGTAATATTAGATGAATTAGATTATTATCATGATACAGAACAACATATTCTTTTTTCATTAAATCCAATATTTCAAATTATTAAAATTGAACATATAGAAGATAAATTATGGCAAATTAATTTAATTTTAATAGATCATACTGATAATAAATTAAAAGATCTCAATTGTACAGTACAAAAAAAATGTGAAAAATCAAAAGGATTTTATTCATTAGGTCAGATAATATTTGAAATGAATGATTTAATTAAAGCAAAATATATATTTGAAATCTTACTTCAAAATACAATTGATAATAATCGAAAACAACTATTTGATATTCATCGTATGCTTGGACGTATCAATCAAAAATTGAAAAATTTTCCAAATGCACTTTATCATTATTATGAATGTATGAATATTCAATCGTCTTATTCTTCATCGAAAGATTTTTTACTTTCACCAACTTTTGCTGCTATTGGTGCAATTCTAGAAAAATTAGGTGATCATAATGAAGCTATGAAATATCTTCAGTATGCTGTAGATAATAGTCATCAAATCACTAATATTGATTCATCAATTACGGCAATATTTTATATCAATATTGGTCGAATCTTCTATAAACAAAAGCAAAATCTTGAAGCACGGAAATATTTTGAACTTGCATTGAAATTTCAACAAAGTGCTCGTATACATGATGATAATTTACTAGCAGAAATAAATCACTATTTAGCGAAATTATCTTAGAATATTCATAAATATGATATTGTTAAAGCATTTCAAAAAAACTATTTTTTTTTAATAGAATTATTTTGTAATATAAAAATTTCATTTGTGTTATATTTGATAATATATAATTTGGATCAAACAAATATATATTTGTTTCATTCATCAACCCAGGCAAGCAAAAAATAAGAGAGGATGCCCGACATGACCAGTCTAAGATGTCTTCACTACCGTCTGGTCTAGTCTGAAATGACTTGCAGCCCGTCAAGACTGGTTATCTTGACGAGCAACGTCTTGCAACCTAATGTAGACTAGTCCAAAACATGCTCTTACCCTGTCATGATTAGTCCGTTTTGTATGTTGATACAGTCCAGACACGTCAGCGGAACGACAAAAGCCAGAAGAAAAGAAGACGATATGTGGATTCGAGCATTCAATCCGACAATATTGAATACCTGATTAGTCTAGACCGTTTTCGATAGTAATGCGGACTAGTATGAAGAGTCATCTGTACTGGTCATGACTGGTTGTTTTTAAGAAAGTAGTGCCATTTTTGGTCCAGACTAGTCTACAATCTTCAAACAGTCTTTTTTTTCTTGGACTTTATTATCCGGGCAACTCATTTAGACCTGTTTGTATGGAGACTAGAGCGATGTATCTAATGAGAGTTGCCTATTTATATCCTTTAAATTTTTACAGTGTAATAACAACTAAGAATAATTTTATTAGAAAAATTAATTTTAGTACTTTTCTATGAGAATATTATTTTATTTTAAGATAAAATTTGATGATTTGAAGTTAAAACCAGATTTAAACCATATAATTATAGTTTATTTTCCAATTTAAATTGGAAATATTTTAAATTCAGATAATCGTAAACTTTGATATGAAAGATAAGATGTTTTTTTGAAATTTATGTTATTTTTATTTGGTTTTTAATTTTTGATTGTTTTTCAAATAGAAAATAATATTTCCCAAATGTCGATGGTCAAAAAAGAATTTCTTTTGAAGAAAATTTTAAAAAAATCTGAATTAATTTTATTTAGCGTTATTTAACTAATTTTCGATTTTATAATAAGTGTTTTTTATTAATATTAAAAATTGAGAAAGCGCGGAGTGAAAGCAGGGATGGGCGAGTCAAGCCATGTTTCGAGTCAAGTCCGAGTCATTTCGAAATGGTTTCGAGTCGAGTCAA
>CAJNSZ010000319.1:0-14515 GCA_905329745.1 Rotaria sp. Silwood2 | reverse complement strand
CCATTGACACAATATGCATCATCACCATTTACTTGGTGACGCTTTGTTGGCGGGCGCAGTTGGTCTAGGCGCCTATGAACTGTGGCATCATCATCAGTATGGCAATTTTGGTTTCGGAAATCCTTATAACCAAGGTGGTATGTTTGGAGGATATGATTCATCATATGGTTACGGACCATATGCTTCATACGGTGGAGGTTATGGTACCTATTATTGACGTGACGATTATGCTCTCTGTAAAGAAACAATGAGAATTTATTATAATGTTCTTTTAATCTAAATTTTTCAAACCATATTTTGATTATTTCAATAAATTTGCATGAATACTGATTATACCATTCAAAGGAGAAATCGCAAAATCCGAGACTTCACAAGACTTTATAGGACTTCAAGACAGTCATGTTTTTTTCTGCAGTCTCGAAGTCTTTGCTATTATACAAATCTGTTGCTTTTCACAATTGGTTCTTAATACGAATTAAGAACGAATATGATATCAAATATCAATGAAAAGACATTCAAGAAAAGTTTTTCTGATAAAACTGCTGTTTTAATGAACCGCGAAAGTCAGATCGTTCATGCGTGTATACACGCCGGTGAAAACTGCATCAGATAAAAGTCGCGATATGAATAGAGACAATCGTGTTCGAATGTAAGTTTTTTTCAATTTAAGCCGCAGTTTTCTTGCTTTTTATTACAGCATTGATACACCACGGTTTCAGATATTGATGATGAACTTTTGGAGAGCTACGAAGAATTTCATGAGAATTAGAAGAAGTTCAAAAAATCGAAAGCTCCTGTTTTGTCTTTGATCTAGACACACCCAATATGCAATGTTTTTTTTCATTACGAAGTCGTACTAAAGCTGTCTTTTTTAATGTTAAAAAACAACTTCATTTTATTTTTACATTTGTCACTAATAGCTTCTTTAAAAATAAAAAAAAACTATTTTAAGAATGAACGTCTTCAGAAAACCCAGAATCGTACAGATAATATCAATATTGTAATAAAATACCAACTCAAATGATAATGCATATATTCATCAATAGACGTTCTCTTTTCATTTCAGTTTATGAGATTTTCAAACCATAAATCATAGCTCGTCATTTTCCAATAATGAAATAAATTCAATTAGCTGTACATATATATATATATATTGCTTGGTTAAATAGCCCATCACCATTATTTTTTTAATCAATTTTGCATGACTAAATTTATTATAAATAATTAAGATGAAATATCTAGAATATCCTTATCATCGGTCACATCTCGAAAAAGAACATTAAAAGTTTTATTATAAAAAGTCGGATTATAGGTACATGAACGTTGACAATCAGGTGCAAAATTAATTTCTAATAATTTTGGTTGAATATTATTATTATTACTGTTATATTCTAATATTAAATCAGCGGCATATAAAGCTCGTGATGATAAACATGAACCAATACCAAGTGGTGTTTCTTCGATTGTTGCACAATGAAATATTTCTCGAAACATTTCAAATATACGTTGTTCAATAATTGACCATGGTTCATTCTGTTGACCATGTTGTTCATTAAACATAGTTATAAAAGTTTCACCATCTATTTGTTTTAAATGTGTATTTGCTTGATAATACATTTTAGTAAAATGTGTTGCATAATCATCGAGTTCTTCCATTGAAAATGGTTTACTTGCAAAACGAAGCCAAAATATTTTGTGAACATATAATTTTAATGGTTGAATACTACGTAAAAGTAGTATATAACGAACATCAAATTTTACTCCATTACCTTCGATTTCAGGTATTTTAAGTAGAACCGGATTTGATACATATTTGCAAGCAATTTTTGAGCCTGATTCTGGTAAACGAATAACCATATCAAGTAAATTTGTGATTGACATATCAATTGAACGTGTTAAATTTATTGGTTTAACTATCCAAGTATTATCAATTTGTTTATCTTCACAGTACTAATTAAGTTAAAAAAAAAAAAAAAACAACAAAAAAAAAATATTAATTTTAAAAAATGATTAATGCAATCGATTTGATGTATTTTCTCAGAAACTCAATTAAGTACTAGCGTAGGATTTCTTGAGATATAGTATGTATGTTTGTGGAATATCTCCTATATCGACTGTGCTAGCATTTAATTGAGTTTTTGAGGATACCCGTAGAAGACGTCATATTATCTATTGTGGCACAAGTTTCTTCACCATTCGTTTACTTAATTCTCGAGAAATATAATTAGTTAGTCTATGACAACAAAATGTTATTGACGCATAGTCGTGATCGTATATGAATGTGTGTGACGTGGTGAAGAAGGGAGTATTGCTAAACTTTCTATCACGGCATGTAATGGTCTCTGAATAGCGTGTGTCGCTGCTTGTGGGGAATTGATTCAAATATTTATCACGATATTTCAACACTCCTTTTAGGCCGTGTTTGATAAAAACTATCAATAAAGGTTTACTTGAAAGTAAACAGCAAATTGAGGTAATTCATACGTGAGATTGAATGTTGTCGGTAACCATGTCGGACTTCCATGTGACTCAATGTACGGATCATATTCAGTTGTTGTCGTTGACGATGATGAAGAGCTAGAAAAAAAAAGATTAAATAGTAATAGAATTTCTTCATTAAAGAAAAAAAGACATATCCCCAAGAGAAAATTGATTAGAATTAGTTGACACATATACAGAAAACTTTTTAACCTATTACTTCACCTAGAATTTCATTTTGTTGAAAGCTTATTTTTTTTTCCTAAAGTATTAAATAATTGTGTTATTTTAATTAAAAAAAAAGAAAACAATTTGTTTTTGTATTTTATTAAACAATTTATGTTTGATTAAATTTGTTTAGAATAAAAAAGAAAAAAACAAAGCATACCCATATAATGATTTCCATCGTCGAGTAGTTAATGCTAATAATTCTTTATTTGTTAATATATTTTCAAATGGAAATTGATTAATTAATGTATTATGTAATGTTTCATAACGAAAATCTTGAATTTGTTTTTTTGTATATATAATATCAGCTTGATCAATATTATCAATTAATTGATAATGTTGATCATTTAAATACTGTTTAACAAGATCATGATCTGTATAAACTTTCCAAATATGATCTTTATGAAATTTGTTTAATTCAATTTTAATTGGTATTTTATCATATAAATCATTTTTATGACCTTCTTCAAATATTTCTGTATTATTTTGAAGTTTTTTTGAAAATAATTCAGGACAATTTTCAATTGTTAAACTACGAAGAATTGTTTTACGATAATGAACACGCTGCCATGGTAATAATTTTATATTTCGATCAAGTGTACTACTATTATCATAAGTATAATTTCGAAATATTTCACTATATGGTTGTTCAATACGAACAATTGGATAAAGTAATGTAAACATTGTTTGAGTTGGTTCGAAAAAAAATGATGCACAACAAACATTTGCATTTGTATCTGAATGACGTATTGATGAACCAAGCTCATCCATTATGTACCTAAACATATGAAAAGAAATTTATTTTTCTTATCGAATATCAGACAATCATATAGTGAATTTATATATGAAATAATAGATTCTAATATTCTTCAATAAGTTTGTATTAGAGTTCATCGTAAATTTGTATGCGATAATATGTACTTTTGAAGTTTCTTAATTCAAAGATTTATATTTTTCTTTTTTTTCCATAATTCTATATTTATTTATTTAATCATGCAATAACAAATAGTAATGTTTATGGTAATTCAACGAGAAAGAAAAATATGACAAGAGACACATACGATTTAAACACAAAGGAATTCACATCGTGACATGAAGAAAATTATATAAAAACATCTATATGATTTTGTCGATAATTTATTATTAAGGAATATTTATAGCTTGTTTTTCTTCTTCTTTTCCAATGCTTTTAGACTTACCAATAAGGTTCTTGTGCTACTTCGGCATCGAGATTTGGATTGAATTGTGTAGATGCTAATGTATATGTTTGATTAAATTTCCACATACGCTGTAATATTAATTCAATACCATCGTCTTTTGTATCTGAATTAACATTCATTAATGATGCCATACGTTCATATAAATTCGGAATAGATTTTAAATTATTTCTTGCATCACTTATTCTATATGTCCATGCATGATCAATAAGAAATATTGCATTTTCATCGTTTTCTGGGTCAAGAATAACATTTTCAAGTGTTGATAGATAAAAACGACGTTCAGGATTAAATGTTTTTTCTAATTCTTCATCATCATCATCAACTGGACATATTTGAAAATATGAACCACTATCAAATATTTCATTTTTGATTTTTTCATATAAACGTCGATAAAGATGTTTTGGAATATTATTAAAAATAAGTTGTAATTGATGTGTTTGTAAAAATTGTGTATATTCGTCGTTATCATCGGCCATGATCTAGAAAGAATCTATTCTGACAAAAGAAAATTTTTAAAGCCACCCAACAATAGATTTGTTCGCGAGCATCAAATAATTTCATTTAAAAAAGACATAGCATACATTTTCACTGACACACAATCTAAATAGAATTCATTGAAAATGATTAATTACAATAACGAAAAAAAAAAAGAAAGAAGAATCAAAAAAGTAAATCAGTAGTTGTTGACATTGAACTCCATTGAATATTATTTGTCATATCAAACATTGATTTTTCTTGTTTTAATATGGAATGATTTGAAGTATTAGTCGATGAAGAAAAATATTTTTCGCTAGAAAATATATCTGACGAATTGGAATTTGTTGAAGAATCATTTCGTGTGCCTAATTCATATTGATCAAGATATGTTGGACGAAATGTATGTAATGTACCTAAATAAAAGTAGAATTTTTGTCTTTACATACAGTTAGTAATGCGTCTTAACCATTTGGTTTCATTTTGCTATGCCGAGAGTCTCTTTTTTTTTGTCGCTGTTTTACTGTGTTTTTTCCTGTCCTTATTCACATCTGTTATTTTTCTTGCTTTATCTTTTTTTCTTAGTAAAGCGTAATGCTGTTGACGAGGAAAGACAAAATCGAATATTTTATGCCATGTACTCATACGATCGTAATGTAAGAAATCAACGAGAACATTGTAGGAAGTTGTGCGACAGAGAAATGAATGAAGGAAAATAAGGAAAGAAAAAAATAAAGAAGAAAAAGCGTCACTTGAGACAAATAGAAAGATCCTTACGTACTCTTATATAAATGTATGCTACGGTAGTTAGAGCGTGGGAAGAAATCTTTTTAAATTCATACCTTTTGATTGTAAAGGTTCTTCGATAAGGTTTTTGGAATTAAATTTTGCATTAATACTTGCCAATCGTTCAAGTTCATCATCATCCACATCATCAATTTTATTTTCATCTACAGGAATTTTTTTCATACTATTTTTATCATTCTTAATTGACGAATAATCATTATCATCATCATCATCATCATTGTCATCATCACTATCATCATCTGAAATAGTATAACCAAATTCAGCCATTACTACAGTAAATGATGGATATTCAAATGTATCAACATCATCAATAAATTGTACGCGTGTATCCTAAATTGTATAGATATAGAAAAATAAATTTTAATTGAAATTCTTTAATACCTTTCTTGTTCCTGAAAAAATCGATGATTTATTTAATTTGACATTTCCTCCAATAATATCTGGAGCTTGAAATAAATCAATTGATGTTGATATAGATGATTGTTCATCTTTAATAATTGGTTGAGGTGGTGGAACTATTGAAGCTGGTAGAGTTGACTGAACATCACTATTTACTTTTATTCCACCAAAAAATGTTACTGATTTAGTTGAATTAACAACTGTTTGAACAATTGAATCTAATGAAATATCTTTTTTATCTAAATTATGATGATGAACAATTGGTTTTGTGAGAAAATTAGGTGGCGATGAAACAGAATTCGTATGATTTGAAGATTTTTTAATATTTGTTGAAACATAAGAATTTACATTCGATCGTTCAATTGTATTCGTACGATTAAATAAAGCTAAACGACTTTTAAAATCAAGTGGTTGATAATCACTAGTATCTGACGATGAAGTTGTTGAAAGTAAAAGATTTGGACGATTATTATTATTTGTTGTAGTTTCATCAGTAATAATATTCAATGAAAAATTTTTTTTCTCATTTTTTTGAGTGTGTAAATTTATTAAAGATTGTTCATTAAGAATTTTATTTGTTTCAATATGTATTGATGTTGGTGGTGTATGTGATATAACAACATCAGGATATAATGTTGATGGTATATTTGATGTATGTATTACTGTTGTTCGTCGTTGTCGTATAGCCATATCATTTGGTGATATACTGCGTGAACGACTTGGACTTAAGATTTCTCGATGTTGACTATTCACACGTGAAGTATTATTGAATGATGTATTCGATAATTTATCGCTATCATATCGACTTAAACGAATTTGTCGTTCAAACATATTTTTAACAGTTGTAACTGTACCTATTTCAAAAAATAAAGAAATAACAATAGACTGATATGAACTAAATATAATTTTCATTTGATATATCTTCATCAAATGATATGTTGTCTCAAATTAAATATATAGTATATCTATGTTTAGTCTTTTGGGATTGTTTTGACTCAAGGAAATATGTTCAAGGATGTGAAGATTATTAAATTGTATTATAGAATATGGAGGTATTTAATGACTAAAAAATGCAAACAGAACATTAATAAAAAGGAAATGAACCGATGAATGAAAGTTTATAGCATAAAACGACTACTTTGAAATAGATCACGAAATCTTATCTAATGGAATCTATAGCATAAGAGTTGATTATATAGATTCAGAAGTTTTCATAAGTCTTCATGAACGACAAAATTAGTTTACATGCAGACAAAAAAAATAATTCCTAACCAAATGTTTTTTATTAGAGTCTTGAATATTCATGTCATTCTTTCAAATGACATATTATTTGATAATATCTTTTATTATGGTAATAAAACTATTAACATGATAACGTGAGAATAAAGAACAGAAGTGTATATTAGTCGTTTTTTGCTCATCTTTAGTCTCTGTCGTTTCATAATTTACCTAATACAGAATTTCATGAGTAGTCTTGTTGTAACAAAAAATAAAACAATTTTTTAAGGATTCGGATCTTTTTTTTTTGCTAAAATTATTAATATTCATGTTTGTACTTTAAATATTTCTTTTCACTTGTGCTCACTATTTGCTTAATATCTCGATTTAAGGAAAAAACATGAACTTTCGATATTTTTAGAATTGGACTTTGCTAAATAAGACGATTATGTTTTTTTTTCTTTCACAAGATATTAAGAAAATAGTGAGCTGAATCGAACAGAAATATTCAAAGGTATAAATGTGAATATCAAAAATTTAAGTAAAACAAGCGTCTATAATCGTCAGAAATTGCTTTGTTTTGTTACCAAAACGATTCTTCGCGAAATTCTATATGAGATAAATCATGAAACAGGTGAAACTGGAAACGAGCCGAAAAATGCCTTTGATCCACTCCTATTCTTTATCCTCACGTTTACATGTTAACAGTTTTATTACTATAATAAAAGATATTATTGAATACTGTGTCATTCGAAAAAATGACACGAGTACTCAAAGTTTCAGACAAAGAAAAATTTGGTTAAGCATTATTCTCTGTCCGCATATGAACTAATTTTGTCACGTCTCAATATTTATCAAACACTATGTATATAAAGAAGTTCATGTTTTGTTAGTTAAAGAATATTTGGATGATTTCCAGCTGACGGAGAAAATTTTTCCAAGTGTCAAATCGTTTTTCGACCAAAAAGGATGTTCAATTGATGAGCAGCACTAGTGAGTCATAGCAAAGTCTAGAAAGGTTTAGTTTTTCGGACCACTGTTCTTGAAATATCAAAAGGCGATTATAAAGTTTTGATCTACACACGAAATAAATATATAGAGAGATTAGTAGAGAAAGACTATCTCTCTCTAATAATAAATATATTATTAAGTTTTATTGCGTACCATCGAAAACTCAATAGGGGCGCTACCTTCACCGTGATTACAGTCGAATCCGGCAGAGTTAGCACTGCCATTGACATCTGAGCAGTTCGTAATAGTACTTGATAATGAATGCACGATTTACAAAGAGGAATATTTTCTGTATTAACGTAAATATATATTCCGATTGTGATTCAAAAATCACCTTGAGGCGTACATTTGCTTTTTACTGAGTTTTTCGTCTCCCTCCGATCACGTGGAAAATCGACTTCTACGTTTCAACTTCAACCTTTACGTGAACAATGTTCTCAACGAGATTAGTTGATTTAGCAAGTTGTAGTTTTTCTAGTGTCTTCAATATTCGAAATTCTATCATGTCAAAAAAATGAATTTTGTTCATCTCCAGAAACGAAATACTGAAAAGTTAAAATTTTCACAATGAATTAATTTCATTGAGAACTTTGTTCATGAAAAGTTTGAAATCGAAACTCGATTAAAGAAAACAAAGTTTTGAATGGCTCATATATCGAATAACTGAGACAAAATAATGGCTTTTTCTATCATATTAACATTATATTATTTCGATTTTTTACATACCAGGTTTTGGTACTTCATCCATATGCAATTCAATATATGAATGTCGATATGTTAAAGTGTTTTCATCATTTGATTTTGTTCTTTCAACAATAATAACATCTTGTTTTGGTTGTAAATATGATGCAAATTGTTCTGTATTATTATTATTATGATTATTATTTAATAAATTATCTTGACTACGTGATAAACGTGTTGTATGTTTTAATGGTGATATTGATGATTTTGTTTGAAGTAAATTTTCATTTGATGATAAACGTGATGATGGTTTTGATAATGAATATCGATTAAATGTTGAATTATTATTTAATAATAATGATTCATTTGCTTTATCAAGTAAACGTTGTTTCATTGAATTAACAACACCAAATGGTACATGATCATTCTCAATACTTCCATTATAATTTTCATTTAATTTTGATGTTAAACGATTTGTTGATGACATTGATTTTATTGTTGAAGAAAGATTTCCATTGATATGATGATGATGATGATTAGGAATATATGGATGATGAGTATTTGTTGTTGATAATGATACAAGGACAGACATAATTGACAAAATACACAAAGAAATAAATTACATTATCTAAAGAAAAAAATGATTCAGTTAACACTGATTAAATAATATAGTATTCAACAAAAGACATATTTGCCTTTACTCTTTTTATGAGAACAACCAATAGCTTCGATATTCTAAAAAAAAAAACAACCAAAAATGAATAAATAAAGAAACAAAAAAAAAAGAAAAATCACGATTTCTTTTTTCTTTTGCTTTTATTATGTTTTTTTTTCTTACCTGAGCAAATACATCATAAATAATCCAAAAGATTATTATCAACAACAATATCATTGAATATATCCGGGTAAACAATATTATTAAATATATACATATTCTCACTTACCAAAAGAGTTTTAATGCATACATTCTATCATTTATTTCGATTTTGATTACAATATTATTCTTTCTTTTTTTCTTGTGAATGTTTATATATAATGTAACATTTAAACATTTTATGTACTCGAACAAAACTACGTCATAAAAGTGAAGGTACAACATGACATTACTTTTAAGTAAAAATTTATTTCCGTTTAACAATCAATAGGAAAGTTAAAACAAATATACATCCCTATAACAACTATTGAGCAATGGTCATGTCACTAGTCTCAATCAATATATGTATATATATATCGAAATAGACCGAATGACATGCATGCATGTGTTCGCTCTATTTGTCTATGTATATCTTTATGCCTTTCGCTTTTCTTCTTTTTAGTAGTATTAGACTGTCGTCAAACAACCATATGAATCGTAATAAGATGTCTCGATCTTTTCTTTCTTTCGTTTGCCAATGCAAACGATAAGACGACTTACTCTCCCAATTACATATATGTTCTTATTTAACATCATATACAAACATTGTAACCAATGTTTTTATGACAAAAAATGACCATTAACAGTAGCTGTTGACTACTTAGTTGATTTAAAATTAGTAGTAAAAGCGTTGGGATGGTGAAGCAAGAGTTGAATTTCCTTTCAGAAACTTTTGGCTTTTGTCTATATTTGAAAATGATCTATGATTAACATTGAAAGAGTATATATATTTTTTTTTGTTTTGCTTTAGAAATTTTTTCTTGTTCTGCTATTACTTTAAATTGAAGGTTTTCATATTTATTCGATTTAAAAGGATGAAAAAGCATTATTATGATGACCGCCTTCTGTGAATAACCTATTATATCTTTATTTGAAATAAATTTTTAAAGAACGTATATGATTCTTTTTTTAGGGTAACAAATTCTCTCTATGATTGAAGGTTATTGACAGATTTTATAAGTAGATTATTGTGTATGAGACTGGTTATAATTTACCTCAATGGAATCACTTATAAGTCTGGCATTTGTATGATTCATTTGTGCATTATCGATTTTTTTTTTTTTTTTATTTATGAAATTTATAAATAAATAATTTGTTGTTATAATTCAAAAATTAGAATAAATAAATCAAATATATGAGTTTAATTTAAAAAAGAAAAAGAAAGAAGCGTAATGATGAATAATTCATGATGTAGTTTTATCCTAATCTTCACAGTTAATCAATCATTTAAATAATAAATTTTAGAAAAAAAAGAAAAAGAAATTCGTTATTCAATCGATTTATAAACTTCAACTAATCGTAAAGAAAATTCAATTTATTCAGTTTTATAATTCAATTCTATTAAATCGATTAAGAAAAAGAGCATTAGGATTAAGAAGTGAGAATAGAAGATTTTAACTCACTCTATTTCATTTATATGATTTCCTGTCCGAAAAAAGAGAGAAATTTCTAGTCTTATAGCAAATATAGTGCTACATAAGACTCCGACTCCAATTCTGCCGAAGCCAATAAAAGAATTTTTTTCGGAGTCAATATCGGAAATCTATCAGTGAAAAAAAACCAAGTATTTTTATACTTACATAGAAACAAGTCTGTTCTTCGTACGTTAAGTAACAAACAAAAACACACTACTCTATAGATTCATATAGAAGTTTCAAGGAAAAAAAAACATCAGAGACACAATCCTCATTAACAAGTAGCATAAACAGAAGTATGTATGTTAGTCAAAACAAGTTTGGCTTCGTAGAACTTTAATGACACAAGAGAATTGTACTATGAATGATCCATTGAACAATGGCGAGTATTTTTTTTTAACTTCAATTGATGTCTAGAATGTATCAGGATTAACTGGAAGGCTTTATCTTAGATTTATTGTCATAGACAAACATAATGAATATAACGTAATTCACAGAACTTATTAACATTCTCTGTGTGCATGTGTAAGATTGTAGTTGAGTTTTCAACTGTTATTTTGTGTTGCAAGAATAAATTATTTTTACATTGACATATGCTTCTCTTATGTCTGGAAAAATCTACAGACTTTTATCATATGTAATGTTTACAACAGATTTCCTAATTGATCTATTTGTCGTATAACGATAATAATCGGAATCATTCAGAATATATAATCTTGCATTAAAAACAATAATACAGTATACTTTCAATATGATATATAGCGTGTATATAAATTTATTTTATCGATAAGTAAACTGTTTCCTATAAATTTCTTTAACGAATAAGAATAATTATTATTATTGTATTTTAATTAATAAAATATATATTTTTGTATTTTTACTTTCAAATATAATAACGATATGTTAAAAAGAATTTTTCCTTTACATACCTATAAACTATATATATATATGTTTAATAAAATATTGATATAATATAGAAACCAGTATTATGAAAGATTATCATCGTTTTCGAAATATTTTATTTAATAAATTTTTTTTTTTAAAATAAATTATCAATGAAAAATTTAGTTTATTTTTTTTTAATAAATATTCACTATATTTTAAAATAAATCTAAAATGAAATTGATATTATTGATGAAAAACAAAAAATAAAAATAAAATTATTTTCGATTAATAAATCATTCTGACATATTTTCTTACTTGAAAAATAATTAGTTTGATAAAATTAAAATAAATATATATTCGTTTTTTTCACTCCATATTTTAANAAAAATAAACTAAATTTTTCATTGATAATTTATTTTAAAAAAAAAAATTTATTAAATAAAATATTTCGAAAACGATGATAATCTTTCATAATACTGGTTTCTATATTATATCAATATTTTATTAAACATATATATATATAGTTTATAGGTATGTAAAGGAAAAATTCTTTTTAACATATCGTTATTATATGAATAGAAGAATAAAATAAATAGTCTAAAAGTTCTTACTAAGGTGATTTTGCCAGACAAGAAAAAGAAAGAATTTATGCATATATATATATACACAAAGAAAAATGATATATGTAATCTATTGCATTGTCGTCATTAAATAATGCTATTATATATGAAGGAAATCATTGTTTAATGTAGTTAGTTGAATTTACAAAAAAAGTGTTATTAACAATCTTATGTCCTTTATTGGAAAAAGTTTTGTTAGTCAATTTTGTTTATTATTTTCATCTCCACTTGTTAAACGTTTTCGACCTTTTTGTGGAATATTTGATGTTATATCATGATTAATAATTTTTTTTCCTTCTAATTGTTTAAGAAGACTTTGCAATTGTTCGTATACATTTGGAACATCTAATTGTATATCCTCAATATCATCAAATAAACGTAATATGCCAGTTTTTAATTGATCATATGTAATAACAGTTGTTTTTGTTAATGTTTCAAGTAAAGATATTGTTAATTGTTCAGCACTGAAAATAGAATATTACGGTAAAAAAAAATTTATTAATAATTATTATTATTCAACAAGGTAAATTTAATTGATAGACTCGTTGAATAGTGATATCTTAGATAGGACTAAATATTGTCTTTAATTAAAAAGTCAATGTTACAATAATTCTTTTAAATTTTTTTTTTATTACAATCTCTGATATTTATGTATATAATTTAAATCTATATCAAAATAGATAAAATTCTATATAAATAAGTTAACTAACCGTTCAGTATTTTTTTCTAAACAAAAATTTATAAGTTCATAAACGAATTCATGAAAAAAATGTGGTACATTTAATTCTTTTAAACATCGTATTGTTTCATTTGCATCACCACTATCATAATATTCATGAATAATTAAATTCATTTTATCAGCTAATTCTCTGACAGGTAGAAAACCACCTAAAAATATTAAATATTTATTAATATTAGTATTCATTCTTTTGTTTGAACATACTTGATTGAGCTCCCCAAACATTATTAAGAAAATAAAAATCTCCCATTAATACAAGTGTTTCAGCTTTATCAAGAGCAATTTGCATTTTTGGACATTTAACATTACCTTTATAACGGGCAAAATACTTGTCATTGATATTATCAATACATTTATCGGCAATTGATCGTGCAATGAATTTACCTTTATTATAATAGAAAAAGTTAAATCATGCAAAATATTTAAAAAAAAAATCTTCGTTTTTTTACCAATATCAGTTGAACATTCCGGATTATCAAGTGATAAATCAGTTAATGTTGTTAATAAAGCATTAAAACCTTTAATATAATCATCTGCACGGAAAATGATACCATTAAGATCATGTAAAAGACGTGATATTAATTCTTTATGAACATTTGATTTTTCTAATGCTACTGTTATTATATAAGCAAGTAATTCTCCATCTCCATATGGTTTTAAATTAAATTTACGTAATGATTGTGCTACATCATTAGCATCACCATTAACAAAATATTCATCAATTATTGGTTTAATATCTTTATCAAAATTTTCAATTGATTTCAATTGATTTTTTTTCTTTTCAGTTGTTGTTGTTGTTGTTGTTGATTCAGCAATATATTTTTCTTTAGCTTGATTATATTGTAAATCTAATAAATCATCTTCATCAAAATCTTCAGTATATTCATCAAGCACTTCAGAACCTAATGCACCCCATGTAAAATGTCCACCACCACCACCTTTTTTTGCTAAACCACGACCTTTTCCTATTTAAAAAAAAAACAACGAATGAAATTCATTAAATAACGGCTGTTTTTTGAACAGACGAACCATGACGTGATTTACGATCATTTTTCTTTGTAATTTTAGCATTTTTTTGTAATAAAAATTTCTGTGCATCTGTTGGTGAACCGACCAAGTGCGTATTCGAATTTGATCCAGAATTTTGACGTATGTATATACGTTTACGTTCTGATGACGATGTTGAAATTGCATCAGTACTACTACTTATATTGGTTGCATGTTTTTTATCATTATTGTTTGATGAACTTAATTGAGCAATAAGTGCATCTACTTCAGCTTTTTCATCGGCTGCTGAACTCATAGTTGTATGAATGAAAATATTTGAAGTTATTTTTATTTTTAAAACATATCACCTGGATAAAACATTTCGTTTCTTTTGGTTTTTATTTGATGCGCAATTAAATAGGAAAGAAACATAAATATCT
>CAJNSZ010000318.1:45356-116883 GCA_905329745.1 Rotaria sp. Silwood2 | reverse complement strand
TGTACGTATTTTGGAAATACATCATCTCTTTAAATCCAAAAGCGGAAATTTCTATAAAAAGCGGAAGAGGTGGCAGCCCTGCTGGTAAAATTAATTTAGCATTTAGATTATTTCAGCTAACTAAAATAAATCAATATTTTATTTTGAATTACTAAATTTAACACGAGATTAATATCGATTAAATGTTTATCTATCTTATTATTTCATATTTAGCATATCAATTAAATAAAGAACAAGTAATAATATCTTTTGTTGAAATCTGTCTACCAGCTTCTTCCATTTTTGAAATAGATTATGACAAGTCTTCTTATTCCGTTTTTAATCTACATTCTAATGAATATCAATCAGAGTAAATAAACTATGACATGGTGAATTCTTGTAATCTATTTAAAAAAAATTCTTATCATTCAATTTCGAACAAAACTATGAGAATTATCATAAATTCCTTTACACAAGAATACAGAAAAATCTTTAGATAAATGATGCACTAGACATAATTAAAAATTCTTTAAAATCTCAAGAAAATCGGTATATCTACACGACAATCTATAACTAGTTTTCAACACCTTCAACTGAAAAAAACATTAGAAAACTGAAATTAAAATTTTCTATATATTGTTTCGCTTTTTTTTGAAACCCCGTCGGAAACAGTGTTAACATGAGAATTTTTTTAGTCAATAATAAATTATTTTTTGATCAAGTGATTCCAGTGTATAAAAAGCGAAACAGATTTAATAATTTTCTATTAGAAAAAAAAAAGAACAATCTCAAATGTTATTTTGATTTCATTGTCTAAGAATTTTAATATGTTCTATGCCACGCTGAACTAATGATAAATTCTCTATTTGAGATTATAATAAAAGCGATGATAAATTAAAACAAACATTTTAAAATCAAACTCAAGTATATTTAAATAAATCTATTCATAAAAAATTCTCATCAAAATCTTTTATATAGAAATTAATAATCTCATCTAGAAAACCTGTTTTCAAATAAAGATCAATACGAAAATTATCAAAATTTATTTAAATCAACTCAAATCTCATCGTTTAATGAAGATAAATATGAAATAGATTATTTAAGGCCAAGTATGAATTTTTATATGTTATTAATTATCTTCTTATTTCTTATTGTTTAGTCAACATGGAAAAAACGAATAGCTAAAAGTTTAAATACAATGTCTAGTGAAGTTAATTTATCACTTGCATGACAAATTGATTTTAATTTATAAATAAAATTTGTTTTAGTTTTTATTTAAATAGAGAAATGAAATCTGTAAGAAGACATTGGAATGAACTTGGTCATGTTTGTGGAGGTTTTATTTTTTTTATTTAATTTGTTTTTTAAATAAACTTTCTTTTTATTTAATTATTAAATTCAGTTGAGGTTTAATCAAAATTCCAATAGTAACAAAAAGTTTTACATAAATTGTATATTTTATTTAAGTATATTGATGTCATTGAGTTATTATTAGTATGATCATAATAATAATAAAATATCCTCTAACTAACTGCTCCTGCATACAGAAAATAGGTCTTGTTAGATGATATTCTGCTGCTTCTTAGTGTTGTATTTCAACAATACTCACAGAATTGTTTTAATAGTTTCTTCTTGAAACTCTTACTTATAAATATAAACCAATAGAATAACCTATGGTACGAAAGTCTTGGTACACAATGTTTGCTCAGTTTTCTCCACTTTATAGAGACAATGAAAAGTAGTGTGTTAGCATCAGAATTTGATGTTCCTTCTAAATATATGTTCAGAATTGTTTTCTAACTTAAGGCGACGTAACTAAGATCAAATACTTGAATAGACTAAAAAAAAAGGACATCTGTACAGAATTTTATCATATAGTCTGTTTTTGTACTTTGATCAAAACCGTTTCAATTCAGACGATAGGAAACATTTTTATCTACCAGTTTATAGAGCAAAGTTCTCTCTAGAAAATGTTCAGTTTACTCTACTTTTTAATATGACAAAAATGACTCAAAATCTCCTGCATTTTCTAAAAAAACATTCCAAATAAAAACAATTTTTGACAAAATTCCATCTTACGCAGAGAGTAGTTCTGCAAAACCCTTCAAACTTTGCTTTTTTAGATGTAGCTGATTGTAACCTATGACTTTGAAAAAAATTAAATAGTTTACAATAATTTAGAGTTAAAAGTGTTCCGAAAAATCACCCAAAGAACTTCTGAGTGACAAGGGCTTTAAAATTTTTTTTGTTATAAACATTAGTTTTAGCTTATGCAGTTATTGATTTTGTACAGATGTCTTTTTTGGGTTTATTCAAGTATTTGCTCTTAGTTAATTTGCCTTAAGTTAGAAAATAATTCTGAACATATATTTAGAAGGAACATCAAATTCTGATGCTAACATACTACTTTTCATTCTCTCTAGTCACGTCTAAAGTGGAGAAAACTGAGCAAACATTTTGTACGAAGACTTTCGCACCATAGATTAAAAAGAATAATTTGTCAATGGAAACATATGATACAACTCGATATCTGATCATAAACAATTCATATTTTTCATTCTTATTTATTTTGTTATGGATATGAAAATCTTTATATTATTTATTTTTATTTGCACACTATCAACATAGGATTGAATTTACAATGAAGAAAAATACTGATAAATATCTTCTAAAAAACGTGCTGGTTTTTCAAAAATTAATCTTTTAACTTTTGAACAATTGCGCCGTGTTCCATCTCTTGTAAATTTCATTGTTACAGCTGTCAAATGTCTATATTTGACGTTTAACTCAGTTAGATGAGGTAGATGTGTCTGTGTTTCTAATAGAAATTGCAAAACATAATCCATATGCGCACACATGAAGTCAAGTGATATAAGATGAGGATATTCGATAATTGAATATGCTGCATAGTTATCACATATAAATTTATCACGATTCGATGACTGGTACATCCGATTTTGTATAGATAAACACTTCAATATTGGAAAATCTTGACTAATTCGCATGAAGAATTCATGTTTCATTGGAGTGATATCGTAAGCAACCAAGTGAGTTACATTGTCAAATACAATATTCGGAAATTTATTGCATATCCTTCGTAGATGAGTAAATGCGAATGGAAGCGAATAAATATGACACATATTATCAAACATATAGAAAGATTCTGTAATATAAGCCATTTGTCCATATTTTGTATTTATAAATGGTTTTTGCATATCATCATTAGATTTAAGATGAATTAAATCACAAACGACTGTTTCCGTACTAATATAAAATATGAATGTATGAAGTTGAGGCATATAAAGAAGAATTTCATCATTAAGATGTGTGTCATTGACGAATGAATAATCGTTACGGACACAAAGATATAAAGTTAATCTTTCGAGATTTGTAATACGACGAAGAAGTGGGAAAACCGAACGCTCATAATGACAAGTAACATGATAACTTGTTAATGAGAAACATTTCAAATTCTGTAGCACATCCTATAAAATACAAAAATATTTCAGAAATACATATTTATTCGTTTAGTTAAGATAAAAAGTTTATATTCCTCTATTTCACTATTCTACTAATAATAACACAGAGCATTAACATAAAAATTCATCTAATTTCATTGTCGATATTATTCTTCAACAATTTACCACATTGTGAGGAATCCATGGGTAGTAGAATATATATCCAACTTGAACTATAAATGTGGTTAGTTGTTTGAGACGACCATCAAGCAAAAATAAACAATCACTGAATTCTAACACATTAATATTTAATACAGTAAGAATCGAAGAGAAATAAGTGGTTGGAGGCAGTCTTAGGAGTGACAATGGTGGATACTCATTTATAGATGATGCAACTACTGTTAAATGCTTTAGATGTTGAAAGAGAACCATGATATGTGCATACACATCTCTAGTATAAGTATCCAACGATGTTTTAGTGGAATATTCATCATTATTATGAAGAACAAGTTCGGTTATTTGATATTTAAAAAAATGTCGAAAGGCTGAGTTATCTAAATGAAAAAAAAAAACAATGTAATGAAATATCTTTGCATATTGATCTTTTAAACACTAAGAGAATGTTATGTGCCCACCTGTAAAATGACGGTAAACTATTTGTCCAAAATTGAAGAGTTCTAGAGAAGTCAGATTTGAATAATTACCAACAAGAAGAATATGTTCCATAGATGTTGTTTCGAGAATCAGTTTTTTGATAGACTGATTAATTCGAGGTAATATAGAATTACAAAATCGATCAAATTTCACATCAGTAATTGATGATATTCTTGTAAAATTGAGACTGCTAGTAAATACATCATCTTCTACTAAAATATCAATTCGTTTATTATTAATTCCAAATAATGAATAGAGAACATCAATATTGTCGAGTTTCTTCATAATGATAAGCAATATTTCATTGGGTAGATCAAGAAGATGAATATCTGACTGATTCATGTTTTATTATAATTTTCATCCATCTAAACATATATATATATATATGTTCGTTTTTTTCTTCTGACTTTTTCCGTCAACAAAGTATACAATGTATGACCGCGATGTAAAAAAAATGTACTACCGATCAATGTATCGTCCAATATTATTATCAATAAATGATGTTATTTTTTCAACATTTATTTATTTTTCTCTAAACAAAGAAAAGCTGACTCAATTATAATCATGTAATACTTTATGAAAAAAAATATCTAGTCGTTTTGTGTGCTTATAGAAATACATTAATGAAAAAGATTTGTTAAAATAAACCATGGATTATCTTTTGCTACAAAAACGTTTCTCACAAAAAAAAAATAATATCAATTTTACAATAATTCTTATACTGCGATTACAATTGTGTATCTTGAGGGTGTGTGAGTGTGCGTGATTCTCGTTGCCTGATCCACCAGCACCCACACCCACTGCCACAGCCACAGCCACAGTCACACCCACACCCACACATCCTCAAGATAGCCACACCCACACACCCACACCCACCCATATTAAGCTTTTCCAGTTTCCTTCTCGCTACTGAAATCTTTTTTGGATAGAGTTATTCACAAAACACTCAGAAGAAATGTACAGAAGCAGAATCATTCGTCAAGCGTCAATATTGTTGAAAACAGAAAAAAAACGAAACTGCAGAAAAACAGCAAATTTTCGTTTCATTCCTACATAAATATGTATATTTGTACTTTTCTTAACCAATCCTTATTCGATACTGCTGAAACTTTCAGAGTATGTTAAGTAATCAAAGATCTATCTGTGATACAAATATGAGATTAAGTGGCAATCGTGTGAGGAATTTATGGAAAAAAAAGGTGGGCCGTTTATTTTGACCAGGGGAATATATCGATAGCGGCTTTGAAACGTACCGATTAAGACACTATTGAGCTGTTCCTGATCTTTGTAGTAACAATGTGTAATCAAAAGTAAGATGGTCAATGATCAGGTTTTACTCATATTCTTCGCATTCTTGTACATTCCAAATGTCAACGTTCAATGTTGCGCATGTGATCTCTCACGAGTATAATTAATTATTTTTTTTTTATTACAGGTTTCTTGAAGAAGAACGGTTAATATGATTAGAATTCGGACATCGAGCTCTACAAATTGGTATAAACTCGATTCAAAATGAGTGTGGGTGGAAACTCAATTTGCACCCCAGGACCCGCGGAAGCGGGGGGGGGGGGGGGGGGGGGGGGTTGGGGGAGAGTGTACACCCCCGTAAAAACTGAAAATAGTGCGTTTTTAGGGATGTATACCCCCCTAAAAACTGAAATTTAGATCATGAAAAGTGACAATTTCCTTTTATTCTATGTCTATGATCATTGAGACATAAGAAGCGAAAAGAACGAGCAAAATATCTATTTTTTTCGTGTACTTACATTAATCAGTACATACAATACAACACACTAATTGAATGTTATTCTGAGCATATGTGTTTAATTAGTCTGAAACAACAATTACATTTTGTAATTTTCTATGCCTAGCCTTGTTCAATATTGACTCTATAAATATGATCCATAACATTTTAAAGAAATTTATATTTGTGAAAAAATGTCTCAGAAAAGAAAACAGTTTGACAATGATTTTCTATATAACTGGTTGAACAAGAAGAAAAATTTATCAAATTTGAGTGAAAATGAAGTTTTGTGCAACAATAATGCTAGTCAATCTGAATTGTCGATCACCACAGAAGAAGCATCTGCTACGGTGATGCCTCAGATAACAGCCATTACCAATATTTCAATGACGGCTTTCGAAGATATTTCAGGTAAAATTACACGTAAAATTTATTGCAAAAGAAGACATCGTTTTTTCAAACTTAGCAACAACGTCATCAAGAAATGAAGCATCATATAACCTAGTGGAACAAGATTTAAATGCCTTTCAAGAAACATATTCTATAAATAATGTTGTCGTAGACTTACGTGAATTTCAATCTCTTCTTTCAAAAATTGAAGATTTGATTAAACAAACACATATACCAGATTTTCCAGAAGAAGCATTTGTTATTGAAACACATTCATTATGTTTATCATTGAAGAATTTATCAACAGCAGTGGAATATAATTGTTTCAAGTTGATGTCAAACATTAAATCAAATCGAGGTAATGTAATTAACAAAGAGAAGGCTCAGTTTATCAGTAGAGACCCATATGACAATAAAAAATATAACGATGATGAATTGCGTTATCTTGTTACTTATGGTCCTAATCATGAAATCCTTTCATCATATCCTCAAAATCTTGACTTGAAAAGAAAGAAAAAGCAATCTTCATTCAATTCTAGCTGGTATAATGACTTTCCTTATTTGGAATATAGTATTAAAAATGATTCTGTTTTCTGTTTTTGTTGTCGATTATTTGGTGTTGGTCCTGGTGGCGAACATGCTCAAGATGCGTGGTCATCTAAAGGTGTATCATCTTGGTCAAAGATGACAGGTATTAGAGGGAAAACACAGGAATACTTTTACGAGAGTTTTTTTCTTCCATTGCAGGTTCAAATGGAAAATTGGTCAAACACTTTAAATCTACAGCACATGTCAGCGCGGAAAACCGATTATTAAATTTTTCTCAAAAAAAAACGAATGTTGATTTAACGATAGATGCTCGTCGAAGAGAGGCTGATCAAAAACGTGAACAACTATTGAAATTGAATGAAAAAATTATCATTTCGTTAATTGATGTTGCCAGATTTCTTAGCCGGCAATCATTATCATTCCAAGGAGACGAGAATTCCGAAGGTATTGTGGTAGAAAAGTTGTGGGAGCACATGTTCCTGGAAAAGATTGTTCTGTTTTAGGCAACTTTGTTGCCATTATTGACCTCCTTCGTCGTCGTGATCCAGTACTCGATCAGTGGTTCAAAGACGCAAGTTTACGACCATATCGTGTAAGACGAATAATATGTATTTCTTTCCATTCAAGTTAAAATTTGTGATTATAGGTCAATTATCTGCATCATGATTCACAAAATGAATTTATTGACTTATTAGGTAATGCAGTTCCTAAATCAATTATAGAAGATATTAATGAAGCTGAATTTATTTCTATTACAACTGATTCTACTACTGATATCTCACACAAAGAAATCTATACAATTATTATCAGATTTTCTAAAAATTTTATTGTACAGGAACGCATTATATCTCTTACAGAATTAAATTCTAAGGTAGGTGAAGATATATGTAAGTATTTACTAGATGAATTAAAGAAGTGTGGTATTTCAACTGACAAAATAATTGCTCAATCTTACGATAATGCTCCTAATATGTCGGACAAGAATATAGGAGTACAGGCTTGTTTAAGCCAGCATTTAGGTCGCAAAATTACATTTATTCCATGTGGAGTTCATTCAACGAATTTGGTTATCAAGCATGGAAGTAATATTAGTATTGAATATGTAAATTGTTTTGGTATTTTACAAGAATTATATAATTTCTTCAATATCAGTGCCAAAAGACATTCATTATTATGTGAAAGTTTAAGTAAAACAGAATTTGGTAAGTTTTTGCCGCTTCTGATTATATATTAACTTGATGGCATCTTTATATTTAGGACTATTGGTCAAAGATTTGTCCAGAACACGCTGGTCTGACCGATATGAAGCTATTCGAGCTGTTTTTACTTCATATCAACAAATCATTAATACTCTTCAGAAAATATCTGAAACAGATTCTGAAAAAACTACAAAACAAACAGCAGAAAATCTATTGAATAAACTATGTTCTTTTTCATTTTATATTGTATTGATATTTTTGAAAAATTTAATGGCAATGACAAATGCTTTAGTTGTGCATTTACAAAAGATTGAGCTGGACGTATTGACGGCTATTGATACTATTCAAGATACGATCAATGTTTTGGAAAAAATGTATCAAGAAAATACACATCTTGAATCTATGGTTGAAGTACGCAACAAAAGATATTCTATTTCTGATACACTTTTAACAAAATTTGCATTTTAGGTAGCTCGTAAAGATCTTGAAAAATTAAATATTCGAGTTGATTTGAATAAAGATTTATTACGTCTTCAACGTCGTAAGAAAGATTTAAAATCATTGTAAGTAAATTACAAATATTTTCTTTAATTTTTCAATAATAACTTGTGTTCTATAGAGAACAATATTATTGTATAATCTTTCGAAAAATTATCGAATCTATCAATGATGAACTCAAAGAATATTTATCAGTTTTAAATTCGAAAATTAAACATTTTGTTCATTTATCTCCTAAATGCATTCACTTATTCTCGAAAGAGGAAGCGAAACAATTGCAATTGATTGTTCCACGTATTGATGATCATGAACTATTATTTTCAGAATTACAATTATTAAAAATGAAAATTGCTCAATCGAATTCAATGATGAATGTATGGGAGATAATTCGCGCCAGCACTGGTTATCCACGAGCACAGAAGGTATACAATTATTTGTTAACTCTTCCAGTAGCCATCGCAACTAATGAACGATGCTTTCATAAGCTAAAACTTATAAAAACTTACCTTAGATCGGCAATGCATAATGAACGATTATTTCAATTAATGTTATGTGCCATCGAAAAAGATAAACTCGATGGACTTGATTTACATTGTTTGGCGAAACAGTGGACAAAGATGAAGGACAGACGCATCGTAATTCCATCTGATAACTAAATCTATTTATATTACTTTTTCTTTTTTTTTTCTAATCGCCATTTTGTTATCTTTTTGTAATGCACTACAGTATGACAACATTTTTGTTTCTTTGTTGTGTTTTTTGACAAGTGTAATTTATGATTAAATTAGCAATCTATTCAATACTATAAATCTCCTGCGATCTCTTAAAAACATGCAAAATCTGCATAACTCTCGATCCTTATTGTTAGGCTTGCACCCCCCACCCCCCCCAAAGTTCGACCCTTCGCGCGGGGCCTGTTGCACCCTAAGGTAAATGATGATAAAGAAAGGACAAGGTGAGTTCGGAATCAATCGAGATTCATTAATTTATTGAACAAACAAGTGGTAAAACCGAACGCATAATGATGATTAATAAATGATAAATGATAAAAAGAATAATAAGAAAGTAGCGAGGTAAGCGATAGAATGAAATAGTCAGGAGAACTGTGTGCACTGATTAACAAGAAGCGAAAAAATAATGCACAAAACAATTAAGACTGATAAACAATATAAATAATAAAAACATAACAAAAATCAATCAATACAAGCACAATAAGAGAAATTCCACAACATATCTTATTTATAAAACCTTGCTATTTCGAGAGAGATTTGGAAAAATGTATTAACTAGCTTGTCCAATGATTGAACAAATCGACTTATGCAATTGTACATGAATGAATATTGAGGAGAATTGCTTCAAATTCGTTTCTAGTGCTCATCATCAAATAGGGAAACTTCACAATGAGATTTCAACAGAAATATGAACAATATTTCAAATGAAAACGCATAAAAAAGACTGGTACAAATATATAATCATAAGGGATAAGATACATGTTGATGTATTCGAATGAGAAGGAACGTATTATAATAAAAATCACATCAAAGTTTGAAGACTAAGTAATGAGTGATCGAAGACAAAAAAGCAATAAAACTAATTGAATATGAGAGTTATAATTCTTTGCAGTCCCTAACAAATGACGATGAAAGTTTTGGAAACTAACTCTGGGGTATGACTTCTACTAACACAGGAGAAAAGCCTGCAACGAAAGAAAACTCACTCAATCACAGGTAAGAGCGTCTCTAGAGTGTCTCGCATACAGAATATTGATTGTATTTTGTTATAATTCATGGCTGCCAATCATCAAAGAATACAAAATGCCTTGTAATTGATTAATTAATATAAACAGAAAATCAATCCCAACACTAATTACATGATATGCAAACTTCTGGGTGAAAAAATGTTCGTCTAAACTTCTACAGGATTTAAAATGTGTAACACGATGAACTGAGTAAGATGGGTTTTTCACAACGAATGAGGGAGGCACACAAGGTGATTTCTCTGTCATCGATGAAAGTTCCTTTTTTTTTATCGATTTCCAGTGCGACATAATGTCTTATAGTATTTCACAAGTAAGTTTTTGAAACGCTGATCGAAAGAGTCTTTGAACTTGTGTTAGTCCATTGACATCTCTTAAAACCTTTTCTGTTGGATTCCATTGGCAAATACATTCACTGATGGATCCTAATGAAATGATTATGAATATTCAAATGCTAACTACTCAAAGGATTTTAATAAAGAAGATAAAAACCTTTTTCAAATATTCCTATAGATCTATATTATTTTTAAATAATATATCTCTGAGATTGATGATTCTGACATCATGAAAGAAGAAGGAAGTTTTTTTCGTAACGTAATTAGCTGTAGAAATGTAGGTTATAGCTTCAAAATCTAATTTTCTCTAGTTGCTAACAATCAGTAGATTTTGAAACTTCTTGACAGAAGACTCTAACCAATACGAAACTTCCACTAATTATGTGATTTTCTAGAGGTCCTCTTGAGCCCTTTTCAGAGAATTTTAAGAGTTTTCATGAGAACCAAGTTTATCATCGTGTTCAACATATCAAATGAGTTTAACCTTTTGGATACCTACAATTCTTGCGTTCGGTAAGAAGGCAGAGAAAAATAAAAAAGATCCCTTTCTCTTGATGTTCTGTCACTCTCAATCAGCTGTGTGTATGTTTTGTATTTTATCATATATGTCGCATGAATTTGTGTGATCGTCTTCATATTGCTTCTCTATAGCGTATAAGAAAAAAAAAGATACAAAGGAAGGGGGCGAGTTTGCACTTAAACAGGTCCTAAATAAAAATCATCTCAGAACACTTTATAAAATTGAATTTCATCTTTCTCTAAGTAAGAATAAAGCATCTCGACCTCGTTCAGGCCATGTTTCGAGACGTCATCTCGACATTTCTACTTAGGATAGAAGCATTATCAACATCGGAATCCCTCTGACAGGTTACCTACGTTAGTTTACCAAATCTGTCTCATATTTTCAGGGTAGATAAAGCTTTCCAAGAACTACAAAATGATTCCGAAATGTAAAGGAAAATATGCTGCGCTCGAAAATTTCCAAGAACCAAACTGCCCAGGTTCTAGAGAAAAACCAATGGACTTGATAGTATGGTACTTGTGATTCTGACTGTGATTCTTGATGTCCTGGCCGCTTTCTTTGCGCAGATAGAGCATTTCATGAGCTGAAAAAAAATAATAAAATATTTCGAAACGATTGGTGGTTGGCTAGAAAATTTTAAGGAACACAATATTGGAAATTTTGCGAGTAATCGACGGTCCGTATAGTGCGGTCAATGATATGTTTAGCAGGTATGATTTATACTTCTCTCTATAGTACTGGTGGAACATATGACGACTGAACTGGTGCTTTTTTGTACAGATGTCGGTATCCACGGACGGAGAGACATTTGAAACCAACCGGTGGTACAGAAAAGTGGAAGACATTTTGCAATTAGAGGAAGTCGACTGCTTGCAGTTACGCGAACAACAAAGTAATCACGTACATAAGACTTGTGCGAATTCATTGTATACGAAATGCAATAAAGATTCACGTATCCCATCGCTTCTATATTCTATCATCACTATCTATAAAATGAATCGAAGAGATGCTTCGCTTTAAAAACATCTTCTTTACATCTCTTTCTCTCTCTATGAAACATGTACGCTCCAAATCACTCTCGAAGAAAAATGTTTTCTCTGCATGCATCGTGCAATGCTTGCGGCTCTCTCAAAATCGCCTCGTACCAAATATATTCTCTCTTTTTCTCTCTGATCTCGTATCATATCTCTAATTCTCTATGTACCCAAGATATTTTCCATCATTCTCCGTCGCTATATAATTACCTATACTTCAAACTCTCAATGTATCACATCTTCTCTTATGAATATCCCTAAGTTTACTATTCTTCATCTCAATTCCCAATATCAATCTTCCATTTTTGCATATCAATTATCCTTGATGTATTGCTCGAGCCTTGCTTCGTTCTACACGCTTAACCGTTTGATTCCTAAAACGCCTTCTACCACCTACGCGAATATTCACAACCCTAAATGACCGAAGATCTAAAACCTATTCGCTATACTATTTCGACAATTAGTTTTCTCACAGCGATTCGATAGTGTCGTCCGTTAGTTTTTTCGAGGACAGTAAATTTTCGTTTACATTTTGTAATCATTGTGCACGCTTTGAAAAACCCTATCTGCACAGAAAAAAATATCGATGGTATCAGGAGTAATGTTGAAGATCCTACGGATCATACTCTCCCAACAATGAGTTTTCTTGTAGAACCTGAATGGTGTGATCCTGGCAAATTTTCGAACGTAGCATATTTTCTTTCACATTTTGAATCATTTTATAGCTCTTGGAAAGCTCTATCTACCCACAATATATGAGACAGATTTGATAAACTAACGTAGTTAACCTGTCAGAGGGATTCCGATGTTGATAATGCTTCTATCCTAAGTGGAAATATCGAGATGACGTCTCGAAACATGCCTTGAACGAGGTCGAGATGCTTTATTCTTACTTAGAGAAAGATGAAATTCAATTTTATAAAGTGTTCTGAGATGATTTTTATTTAGGGCTGTTTTACCTGCAACCCCCCTCCTTTAGTGAGAGAGAGGCTTTCATGGAATGGAAAAAACACTGGTTGTTACTCTCCTCTAAGTTAGAAGAAAACGATTGGCAATCGTCACAATGCAAATGCATGATCCTCTAACCATTTTCTCTGCTTTAAACATATGTTGAACGATATGACAGAACGACAAAATTTTCTTTTGTTCTGTTTGTCTTCAGCCTGAAGACAGCGGTATTCATGAGGTTAAAACCAGCTTCCTAATATACCAAATATTTCTGATATGTCGAACTCGAATATGCATTTTTATAATTCACTGGATGATGAGGTGATTTGATCGAAACCGATGTAAAACTCTACAACGTAATTATATCAAAACTTGTGGTAGCTTTACAGATGCAAAACAAGTATTTTCTACCTGTTGAACACGATGCTAAAGTTGCTTTCGATTGAAACCTTTAAGACTCAAAAAGAAATTTTGAGAGGGAGCTCTCAACAAATCCAAGCAGTTACTTTTGATGTTAGAAATCCACTGTGCCCTGAAGTATTAAAAATAATATATGTAGTCCAACTGTCAACTTTGCTTTGAGTCTCCAATTGGAATATGCTGCAATTCTACGTCTTGCGGTGGCCGAAGTAAACAGCACTTTTAAGCCGTAATTCTTGTTTCCTTAGTTGATTTTTGTAACTAACACCTTTCTAGTTCACGTTCCTGCACATTTAGTTTTTTATGACTGTTGTCTCTCTCCTTTTTTATAATCTCAGAATCATCAATCAATAAAATATGGCTTTGGACGAGAAATTGATGTAAAGAAGAATAATTTTTCTTCTATATTAGAAGCTTCTACATATTAAATGTACTGATGTTTGTAATCACTGCACCATACTCTATCGATCAATATAGCATACGATGCAAAAGTAGTGGCACAAAATGTTGACCCGTATTTTTCTTCTTTAGGCAAATGGTGTACGAAAAATTTTTTCTACCAAAAGATAGAGCTTTCCCTCCTCTTTTGAATCATATATAATTTATATTTTCACCATGTATATAAATGAAATACCGTAACAAAAAAGAAGGGCACCCTTAAAAACATTCCGCACTTTTTTATAAAAAGGTAACAGAAAATGTCAATCGTTATATCTCTTCGATAAATACGTACTGGAAAGAAACTTTTATTAGCAATCGATAGGAAATTTTCTCTTCTTTCAAACAGTATGTACTTAAGTTTTGGTATACATTCTTAAATGAAATGAGAAAAGAAAGAAAGTGCGAGCCTTGCGCAACTAATTTACAATTTTCGTATGAACTGGTCAAAAATATCTTCGCAGATAACGATAATTCGATTTCTTTTATACTCACGAAAAAGCTTTTATAAGACAGCATGTATTTACACTTTTAAGAACTTATTAAGACCATCTAATGGGTATCAGTAAATTATGATCAACTACCATCTAGAAGATGTTATTGGTGAGTGCATAAAAATACTGCAATTTTTTTACGCAAAGCTCTCACTTTCTTTCTTGTCTCATTTCATTTAAGAATATATACCAAAAAATAAAGTACATCCTGTTTGAAAGAGGAGAAAATTTCCTGTCGATTACTAATAAAAGTTTCTTTCGAGTTCGTCTTTATTGATGAGATATAACGATTGACATTTTCTGCTACTTTTTTATAAAAAAGTGCGAAATGTTTATAGGGATCTCCTTCTTTTTTCTTATGGTATTTCGTTTGTAAACATGGTAGAAATATAAGTTATATATGATTCGAAAGAGGAGAAAAAGTTCTATCTTTCGGTAAAAAAAGGGGTTTTTACCATTCGCCTATCGAAAGAAAATATGGATCAAAATTTTGTGCCATTACTTTTGCATCGTATATTATGTTTCAATTGAATCAGATATCAAAGCATTTTTAGAGATTCTTGTGATCAATCATAAGTCTCAAAACATTTTTGTTTGCTGCATACAAAAAAATACTTGTGAAATATGAAAAGACTTCATATCTTATGGCAATTGACAATAAAAAAGTTAACTTTGCTCGTAACAGAATATGGTTCTGAAAATGCTACTCGATATTTTCACTTAATGCTTATCCGTCAGTAAGAATGAAACTGTACAAAATTCAAATGAGCAACTACTAATCTCTTTTTCTTTTCTTAATCTTTCCCTTCTTATCCGAAATATCGCGATTTTCGTTCTACTCAAGGACCGAGAAGTCTATCCTGAATTTTTCCAGAATTTCCTGATCGGAAATAGGGAACTCCGATGTACCAACTTTCCCATACATCACTATACTATTCTCCCTGACCACAAGAGCGTCACCCTCAAAAAGCATGCAGACACCCAAGTCAAAAATAGAAACGAAGTCTTTCAATTTCAAAAACACTCTCAGCAGTTTCTCAGACACATCCAAATTTTCGTATACGTCACTCTTCTCGTTCATCCATTTATTCACCGGAACTATATTTTCTACCGATTCTTCTCTTTGCAAAAGCGCCACAATAAGTTTATCTAGAACTTTATACGCCACTTTCCAAACATAACCCTCTCTGTCGCCAAGCAGGCTAATTACTCGTTTAATAACATCACTCGTTGCTGCCTCTTCACCCATCTTACCCAGAGCTCTGCATGCACTCCACCTCACTTTACTATCACTATCCTGAACTGCACCAATTAGTCGGTTAATAACCTCACTTCTTGCCGCCTTTTCACCCATTTTTTCCAGAAATTTACATGCATTCTTCTTAACTCTTGTATCGCTGTCCTCAAGTGCACTGATTAATCCATTAAGGACCTCACTTGTTTCTGCCTTCTCAATCATATTATCCAAAACTTTCTCTGCACCCCACCTGACAGTATCCCTGCTGTCTTCAAGTGCATGAATGAGTTGATAAATGACCTCACTTGTTGCTGTATATTCACCTAACTTGCCGAGAGCTTCACATGCATTCCTCCTGACACTATCCTCACTGTCTTCAACTGCACGAATAAGTCGATTAATGACCGCACTTGTTGCTGCATTTTTACCTATCTTACCCAGAGCTTCACATGCATCCATTCTGACACTATAATCACTGTCGTCAACTGCAAAAATGAGTTGAATAATGACCGCACTTGTTGCTGCCTTTTCACCCATCTTACCCAGAGCTTTACATGCACTACTCCTGACAATCCACTCACTGTTCCGAAGTGCACAAACCAGTTCATTAATTACCTCAGTTGTTGCTGCCTTTTCACCCATGTTACCCAGAGCTTCACATGCTCTACTCCTGCCATCCCACTCACTGTTCCGAAGTGCACGAACGAGTCCATTGATGGACTCAGTTGTTGCTGCCTTCTTACCCATCCTACCCAGAGCTCCACATGCACTGTTCATGACATTACCTTTACTATTCCCAAGTACACAAACGAGTCCATTAATTACCTCACTTCTTGCTGCCCTTTCACCCATGTTACCCAGAGCTTCACATGCACTCATTATGACACTACTATCACTGTTTCCAAGTGCACGAACAAGTCCATTAATTACCTCACTTCTTGCTGCCCTTTCACCCATGTTACCCAGAGCTTCACATGCACGCATTATGACACTACTATCACTGTTTCCAAGTGCACGAACAAGTCCATTAATTACCTCACTTCTTGCTGCCTTTCCACCCATCTTACTCAGAGCTTTACATGCACTCATCATGACACTACTATCACTGTTTTCAAGTGCATGAACGAGCCCATTAATGGCCTCACTTGTTGCTGCATTTTCACCTATTTCAGCCAGAACTTTCCATGCTTCCTCACTCGTACTACTATCACGATGCACAAGTGCAGCAATTAGTCGACTAATGATCTCCCCTGTTACTCTCTTTTTACCCATCTTACCCAGAGCTTTACATGCACTCATCCTGACACTATGATTACTGTCTCCAAGTGCACTAATTAGTTTCTTAATCACATCACATGTTGCTGCCTTTTCACCGATCTTACCCAAAGCTGCACATGCCTCCTCTCTGACAATACTATCACTGTCGCGAAGTGCACTAACTAGTCGGTTAATGACATCACTAGTTGCTGCCTGGTCAACGATATTACCCAGAACTTGAGACGCACTCCGCGTATTAGAGTAATTGCTGTGTCTAAGTTCACTTATTAGTCGATAAATTTCCTCACTTGTTGCTACTTTTTCACCGATCTGATCCACAACTTCGTATACAATAAAATTGAACATACTATCTCTGTGTCTAAGTTCACGAATGAGTCTATTAATCATCTCACTTGTTGCTGCTTTATGAAGCATATTACGCAGAACTATAAACGCACTGAACCCGACATAATGATCACTAGCTCTAAGTGCACTAATTAGTTGATAAATGACCTTACTTGTTGCTGCTTTTTCACTCATTTTACCCACAGCTGTACATGCATTTGAGCGGAGACCTCCATGACTATCCCCAAGTTCACTAATTAGTCGATCAATGATGTCAATTGTTACTATCTCTTCATGCATGTTATCAGGGGCTTCACGTGCACTTGAGCGGAGATCTTCATAACTGTGCTTAAGTTCACTAATTAGTCGATTGATGACCTCACTTGTCGCTGCCTTTTCACCCATCTTAACCAGAGCTTCATATGCACTGAATCCGACGTAATTATTGGGGTCTCCAAGCGCACTGATTAGTCGATCAATGACCTCAGTTGTTGCTGCCTTTTGACCCATGTTACCTAGAGCGTTACATGCAATCGACCTGACACTACTATTACTGTCCCCAAGTGCACTAATCAGCCGATTAATGACCTCCGTTGTTGCTGCCTTTTCGCCCATTTCTCTCAGAGCTTCACATGCACTCCTCCTGACAATATGATTATTGCCCCCAAGTGCACTAATTAGTTGATTAATGATCTCACTTGTTGCTGCCTTTTCACCCATCTTACCCAGAACCTCACACGCACTCCTCCTGACACTACTATCACTGTCCCCAAGTGCACTAATAAGTCGATTAATCACCTCAGTTGTTGCTGCCTTTTCATCCATATTACCCAGAACTTTACATGCCTTCTTTCTGACACTACTATCACTGTCCTTAAGTGCACTAATCAGGCGATTAATGACCTCACTTGTTACTGCCTGGTTACCGATGTTAACAAGTGATATTTCAGCGTTGTGCGAAATTTGATAATCTTTACTTGGAAGAAGATGGATAAGTAATTGTATGAACATTGGATCGGGAGTTGTGATTTGTAAATGCGTGATAAATGAAGTGATGTTAAGTTTCGTGTGAAGATTGCCTGCTTTTAGGAACTGAATAAGGAAATTTTGTATGGCCGACTCGTTTGGTAGTGCGCTGCATATTTGAATAGTTGCATTTAAGTTTCCTTGTAAGGTTGGGTTTCCGGTGGATAAGATACATTTGATCCAACGGATGATGTATCTTATTATCTCATCACACCTATGTATAAGACGGCTGCAGTTTGCCTCGTCGATGCATGAAGTGAGAATTTGTAGATGTCGAAAACCAACCAGATCGCGTGGTTCTCCGAGAATAATGTCCCAGAATTTATTGATCTGTTCTTCGTCATTCGCTTGAAGGAGGAGTCCTGAGAGAAAAGTAAATATTAAGGTGAAACGCTTGTCGTATTTATGGGTTTTGATAAAGTCGATAACATTTTGGCTTTGGGAAACATTAAGAGCATGAAGAAGATATCGCGCAGCAAAATGTTCCTGAAAACTGAGATGAACGAAATAGTGTTGTTTCTCCACTTCAACGTTGGTGCCAATAGGTCCGTGATTTAATGACTTTAGAAAGCCGATGTTGAGTAGATTCGGATGAGTTTCAAGTGAAGAGCGAGTATCTTCCAAAACTTTCTGTAGAAGCTCTGGGCGAATTATTATTGAGTTTTCTACCATGGCTTCGAATGCCAGTGCTTCGAGAAAAGTAAGCTCCTGCTTACATTTACCATACACTTCTTTCTTAGTCATTTGAATCGAACCGTTTCGACGCGCTAAGTATCGTCTACATAACCGTTCAATCATTTTATCATAGAGTATAGTGATTGTCAGAGTTTCATTTTCTGACCAATCTGTCTCAGTCCAAACACTACAGATAAGTTCCAAGTTCACTGGAATATGTGCAATGCCCCACACTCGTGGATTCTTTTTCAGAAAGTTTAGGCATTTTTGATATTCCAAAGATGAATTGGATACATTTTGTTGAATTTGATCAAAGAAACGCTGTACATACGTCGGGATGTTCATATCTGTGAAGCCTGTAATTTCCATTTGCACAGCATACGACAGAGTATTGAAGTATGGACGTGATGTCATGATGTGATGAGGAGTGTTGAGTAGTTGGTTGAATAAATGCTGTAGATGTTGTGGTACATTCTGGACTATTTCATCATAACCGTCCAAAAGCCACAAAACTTGTTCCTTATTCAGTTGCTTTCTTAAGAGTTCCTTGTCGTTCGTAGAGAGATTATTTGAGAAATATTCCGTGTTCACCAGATCCACTAATGAATAATTTTGCCCGGAAACTAGCGAAGGATAGCGAGTCTCTAATAATGAACGTAACGGAAAAAGAACAAGCAAGTCATATTCTGTCCAAAGAGCACCTGTTGCCCATTGGTGAGCAACATATCGACAAAATGTGCTCTTACCGATTCCAGCTCGACCAAACACGAGTATTTTCCTCAATTGGTCCTTGCATTCTTTAAAAATATCTTTCATATCTATTGATTTTTTGGTGCCATAGATATCTTCAAAAGTACCAATGATCGTTTCATTGTGCTTAGCATCACGAAGTTTCTTTTCTTTTTCTTGTTGCTCCTTGGTTTCGACGATTGACAAGTTAATATAACTTTCTTCGATTGGAAACGATATGGCTGAATTCATCAATCGTTCGATACGATTGTTTCTTTTATAATGTTGTTTAATCAATTCAAATAGATAGCTCGGTTCATCTATTGATTTTAGTGTTAGGTACTGTGACGTAGGAGGCTGCTCTCTTATTCTAGTGATTAATTCTATCGTTTTTGATTGAATGTTTGGCTCGAGTGTATCATAAAAATCTACATGTTCAAGCCCGTTAATAATCAGCTCCAACCAACCAGAAGGTTCCCAAGTCTTTGCATCACCAAGTATACATGGAATAATTCTTTTGTTTCGCTTTCGGGCATATTGCAGTTCGAGTTTGCAGTTCCCAGATTTATCATACTCTGGCGTGATGAAGCAACAGATGACTGCCGCATTTTCTACTCCGTTGGCAAGACTACACAAAAGAACGGCTCATGTAAATTATAGCAAAAAAAAAGTAACCAATTTCATAGACATACCTTTCATACATATCTTCTTTCATATCACCCTTTCCGTCGAGCCAAACTGAAATATTTTCTTCTCTAAGAGTTTGGCCAATTTTTGACACAACATCTCGACTATTCCAATTATAAGACAGCATGACATGTTTCCCTGGTGGAATCATAGAACTAAAAGATGTGAATCAGATATTAATTAATATGAAGAGGATAAAATAAATAGGAACTTAAAAAGCCACTTTTGTGGATGAAACGTCGCATATAAAACTCGCCTTGTGTAAAACTGAATCAAAAAAGGTAAAAAGTCTATGCGTTCACAAAGTCGCATCGAACTCCTGTAAAACACTATTTCAACACCTTCTCGCTCTTTACGGCTTATATATATGAGTATAAGTAATTTTAACATAGAACTGAAGTCTTGTTTTCACGTATCTATCAAAGATAATACAGAAAATTGATAACAATCAGTGTTGTTGAGCGTTGACTACGGTCTTTTTGCACGCGTGGAAAAGCTATTTTTCCTGCTTTCCGACTAATGCATCTGTATGTAACTATCGCAATGTTTTGCACTGATCAGGATTGGCAATGGTTAAAAAAAACGCATAACTCCACTATTGTGAGATACCATCTAGTTCTAGGTCACATCTAAACGCGAACGTCATTCCAATCACACTTGCATTCTCAAATGAATGCATGAGATTTCTTATTTTCAAGAAAAAATTCTTAAGATCAAGCAATCATCTAGGCTGCGAACAACCGAAAATATTTTATGACTTTTCCATATAGCAGTCTTGACGATTGATGTCAGACTTTTGATGATGTGTCTTTAACGTTTTCTACGTTTTTGGACTACTTTATTTTATAAGTACTATATTAAAATATCGCTTGCCAGATATGTATTGAAATGAAATGAATAAAGCAGTTATGTTTTACACTACAAACTTCGATTTCAGTCAGCTTTCTTTTCTAATTATGATGTTTTCAAATAGATAACTCTAACATAATTTTTTTGGTAAGGACTAAGTACTTTTGGAAATTATTTTTAGTAAGAGACCAATAGGTCAATATAATCTACTACTTTTCAACAGAGTGCACACTTTGAGAATAGATCGCAATAAACTCTGATACCATTACAGTGAGAAATTTGAAAGAGTTTCTTGGCTCTTTTCCGCAACTACATAGTAGCTTTTATAGTATTATTAATAGTTGACACGGTAGCATTTTTCTGTTAAATCATGAAGCTAATAAATGAACATCAATGGTATCCTACTCGATTTATAATGGATTAATATTCCATGCTCTAAACAGAGAAATGTCATTGCTGTCATTGCTTCATAAATTTCTATTCATTTTCTGTGTAGTTATATTTAGAGCTTTCAGTGAATAAGTTTGTTGGCGGTGGGAGAAAAGAGTACTGTAAGAATCAACGGAGGCAATATTTTTTCGAGATACATTAGTCAATATTTCTAATAATTGCAATATGGAGCAAAAAAGCTAAGCAGTTTCTTGGTCTCGTGTGAGTACCTGAGAAATATTTAATTTGCTGTCAAAGACTCTAAGAGGCAGTGAGATAAGAGAACTAAAAGAGATTTTCTGCCCACAAAAATACTTTATGCGAAACAGACGATGTCGGTGAAAATTGGCAACTGACATATCTAGTTATGTCTTCTGTAAGAAAGGGAGTCACACAATCATATCGTCAGCTTTCAAAATGCAACTTGTTATGCACAATTTTTTGTCATAATCTATTTAATGAGCTCAGTGGACTAAAGAATAATAGCATATCTATTGTGCTCAGAAAAAGGGTTTTTCTTTCAAGTGACTGCTTTATCACTACC
The DNA here is from genome assembly GCA_905329745.1 of Rotaria sp. Silwood2. Taxonomy (NCBI): domain Eukaryota; kingdom Metazoa; phylum Rotifera; class Eurotatoria; order Philodinida; family Philodinidae; genus Rotaria; species Rotaria sp. Silwood2. The sequence continues at coordinate 94,686 of CAJNSZ010000318.1, read as the reverse complement.
GTTATTTCTGAAAGTGATGCAATTGCCAAAAGATGTTTTCCAATAAGTAATACTTAAAGGAACACTTAAACAGTGAAACAAAATAACTTAAGACAGTGCTGAGAAAAACATATTGCGATTCACGCCATATGTTTGTGACTGCTCAATACATTCGAGACAAAAAATTTTATATAGTATATGTTACTTGCTCCTATGATGCATACAGTGTCCATTGAACAAGTCTCAATTTTTTTTCCCAACTAAATTCAAGTACGATCAAGTCCAACCATCGTCAAAATGTTTAGATTCTACTTACTACAGTTTGGTGTACCTCTAAACAAATTCCTAGGCTATAATGTTCAAAGAATTTAATTGCTAGATCATCAATTGCTTAGGTATCGTGGGGTCCTTCACAAAGACTTACCATTCGTTCAAATGCACAATGAAGAAACCATTAATATCGAATGATGTAGACTGGACGCGCAAGCAAGTGCCAGGCATAAGAACGATTTCTTCCTCCTCCTGATTTGCTGAGTACTTGGTAATATCTTTGCCATGAATCGTATTAATGCAAAAAAGGGTACCCTTTTCACCTGAAAAACACACCGCAGGATTGATTTGTGATGAACATGAATTCACACTCCACCAAGTGTGAACACGATTTGTATCGAATTCTGATCCAATAATGTCCCAAACACCTCGCCATACTGTAGTCGTACACGACGGTAATTTCTCAAGAGCCGTAATGAGCAATTTTAAGTAGTCAAGCCATGGTTCCCATGCTTGTGGGTTTTCAGCTCGAAGCGTCTCATTCAGTTTGCGATAAAATGGTGTTGTTACCATTGTGTAAAGATAAATGGCTGCCGATTCATTTATTGTTAGTTGAGTATTTTGTCTGCAGCATTGTTTAGCTTTATCAGCATCAGTCTTAACGCACGGAACGAATTCAACGATACTTTCTACGGCTTCCTCTAATGACATAATTGGCACACCTTTGTATCCGGATATTGGAGTGCGGTTGGTCTGTTGAAGCTCTGATAGATGACGATTCACAAAACGATCGATTCTTGTGAAGGGCATTTGCTGCGTCATCGGATGACGGATTTCCTATTATAAATAGAGTTAGCGAGATATTGCCTTAGCTATGCATCTACTGAGACACTATCATTTTTCGCATCTAGTATAAAACTATCAGCGATTTAAAGCTAGACTCATTAGATATCATGGCATTGTCCTTGAAATTAAGTTTAAATTCACTAATACTTAGAAATTTGTTTTGGTAGCATTAGAACTTCGAAAAAACTGTATAACCGTTTTATCCTACGGCTTTGGGAGCAAATCGTAACTTTCAAGTTATGAAAATGATAAATAAAGAGTCCACTCGAATCGGAAACATTTACTCGACCATTGAAATCTATTTCATTGTAACACCCAAAATGAGTGTACTTAATGTTTTACCATTACTTTTCGAACAATCAAACTGTCTCCGCTTGTGGGCATTTCAAACTATGTCATGTTATCTATGCTATATAACCTTACTCTTTCACTCAGTTTTGACATTTTTAACAAAATCTAACAGTTCAGATGCCATCCAAACTAGTGGTAGTCTGATGTTGTCTCAAGCATGACATGAAATCGCTCCACGATATACTTTATTGAGAATAGACCTTGTAAGGACAACTCTTCTAGCATATATAAATCAATGCAATATCCGAATCAAGTTTGCATAGAGTAGAATTTGCATAGAACAGAGTAAAGCCACCGACACATTAGAAGACCCCCCTATATTAGAAGACCCCCCTATATTAGAAGACCCCCCCCCCCCCATAATATAAGACCCCCTTGGATAAATGAAGCAAAAGANATCATCAGCACATAAGTAATTGAAGAACGTGTTTCTTTTGTATTTTTCATTGTACGGAAAACAAAAACAAATGGTATCAATAGAATGATCTCGTGCGATCACGACATCGGAAAATGTTTTTTTTTTCTCATAAGGAATAATCTTTACGTTATATAAGTAATTTATTAACAGACAAAAAGACAGTTTTATATTAGTGTTTTATCATAGATGAGTTCTCATTTTCCGAAGGAAACGAGAGTGAACCGAACTTAACGGCACTGCAGTGCCAAGACGATCCATGGCAGGGGGCCGAGTTCTAAAAATCCACTTGAAAGAGCCTGGCTCCAATTGGACCAGCGCCGGCTTTCAAACCGACGAGAACAGATACTACACTTTGATCTTAGCCCAAAAAGGCCGAGAAGCGATAACGCTTCACATTGAAATGAAGTTTCTACTGTAGTCTTGTGTATATACATGACATGACTGAGTATAATGAATGAGAAAAACATGAATGTGTAAAGACAAGATAAATGTCGTGCCTCACAGGTGACTAGAGTGAATTGCTTTTTACAAATTTACCAAGAGGTACATAATTAACTCTGATCACTTGCTAGTTGCCATGACGAAAACAAGCTGGTGCATGGCAAAACGTCAACCTGCCGGAGCAACTCCTTTAATGAATGAACGAAAAAGGCTTTGGATAACTCGCATATTCTAATTATTCATAGAATGAGTATGCATAAGAAACTGCAGTTTACCAGTTAAAAATGTCTTGTTTCTTACCCAATCATCTATATGAAAATAATAATATTTTATTTCATACCTCTATTTCTTTTCTTGAAATATCAAATGTATATTTTCACAGGTCAATGTGGTCAATTGGTTTCTACAACTTCATGAAGAGGTAAATGATCAAATTTTATCAGTATTTTGCGTCATTTTAAACGGATAAGCGGAGTATTTAATAAAAAAGATTTTTAAAGGGGGTCGTTTTGAACTAAAAGCTTTTAAATCACACGATATTCCTAGTCTTTCAAAGATTTCTTTCCTGCTCTCTTTTCTTTTCTTTTCGTCTTTTTTCGTTCTTTTACTTTATCTATCTTCTTGTCTTATTCTTATCTTCACTATTTCCTATCATGGTTTCATTTTCTTTAACCATCTTATTTTCTCGCCTTTGACTGATATTATAACATTTCATTACAAAAGAAAAGCAGAAGAAAAATAAAAAGAATTTAGTCATATATCATGGTACATCTCTAACTATTGCAAAGATCCGTGGCGTTAATATTGATTAATTGTGATGATCGAATTGATCGTGGTGCAATTATATTCGCCATTGGTAAAATTGTCTCTGTTTCTGATTTACAGTCATTTGATAACTTAAGTGACTAGCAGAAATGGTTTATTATTTTTACAGCACATCGTCTAAAGAACAGTTCTTAAACTTAGATCATTTGAAGATTAATAATCAAAACTTTACAGTTCACAAGCCTTATTGGGAGATGAAACCTATACGTTTACTTAATATTCCAGCATCGATTTCTGGTGAACATATAGATGAAATAGTTTCTAAATGGGGAGACACTGTTATCAGCATTGAATATGAAACATAGCCTCGTTCATTTTCAAATATTAAAACTTTTGTTCGTCGTGTAGTTATACGTTTTGCTACCCTTAATACTGAACAAAAAGGTCCGACATTAATGAAAATCTTCGGTATGACTATTTCAACATTACTTGAAGGCCACTTGAAGATATGCTATAGATGCAAAGGGAATGGGCACATAAAATTGGAATACGTTGTACCGAAATGCCAAAATTGTGGTGAATTAAGTCATGATAATCCTGAGTGTAATATAGGCAACGAACATATGCTAGTATTACAGGTACATTAGTCAAACCCATAATATCAATAACATCCTTAATCGCTACTCAAGCAACTGAACCGTCATCTGAGCATTCTACAACACAACATGGAACAAAAACGAATCTGTCTTAAAGGTATAAACAGTCCGGTCACATCTTGAAAGATTGTATCTATGATCATCATGGAGTGATTCAAGTTTCGACACCTATACCAAATGCTGAGCCTAATTCAACAAGCTTAACATCTACTGTTATGGAAGATCATTTCCAATTTGAAGATTTCGACAATCCGCAACTGTTGGCTACCAATAATCGTGATCAACAGATAACAATTGTCGCAGCTAATGATAAAATTAAACGTACTAAAAATGAACAGCAAGTTATTAAGGAAAATAATTTACGTGAACCAAATCAACAAAAATCAATTGAACAAACCCACTTAGACATTATACCTAGTGGGAACGATCTACTGACAATTACCTTTGGACCAGTTAATATGTTAGATGCAGAATCATATAAAGTATATAAAGAAGGGCATAATGGTTTAACACGACCATTGAATGATGAGAATTATATAGTAGTTAAGGATTCAAAAAAACAACACTCAGATTCCCCTCGCTATGAAGAGTAGAGAGAGGAAAGACGGTTAAATCTAATTAGATAAATTCACCAATAATTAATAAAAAAAACAATAAAAATTTAAAGTAAAAATACTTATAAACTAGAATAAAAAAAAGTACAAACACATAAATATCGTAAATATATAAAAAAAATATAAATAGAAAAACTTAGTTCATTAGTTACATCATAATGCAAACTATTCTTTCATATAATATTAGAGGTATTTCAGCCAGTGGTAAACATGCATTATTATAAACATCATTGAATGAAACACAACATGATGTAGTACTGTTACAAGAATTACACATGACTAAATTTAAACATTTTCAAGCTTTTAAACAAGACTTTTCAGAATATTAGATTACATGTAGTTTAGGCACATGGGCAGTCGGTGGTACACTTATTATGATCAAGACAAAGCATGAAGTACTTCATGTTGGCACTGATCCAATAAATCGATTTGCCTTTATTAAAACTACATATAACAATATTCCTATTGTTATTGTTATTGTTAATGTATACGCACCCGCACAAATTACTGAACGGTGTACCTTTTTTTAAAGAATTAAGATTATATATTCCATCAACCGAATGGGTCATGATCGGAGATGATTTTAATTGCACACCAAATGGCGAACATGATCGAAATCATTATGATATTCATAGCGATACTCAATCGTATCCAATACTTTTACGTGAAGTAATTAACCCATTATTATTGACTGAGCTATTCAGATCCAAATATTCACGCAAAGTTATTTATTCATATCATAGTGATTCAAGAAATACTCACAATTGTATTGATTTCTTTTTTGGATCAAAAATTATACAACAAAAATACCCACCAAATATATTATATACCTGTTGGGTTATCTGACCCTGATTCTCTTACAGTTAAATTAAATATTCCATCAAAGAATGCTTATGAAACTTATCGATGGATTTTTAACCCGAAAGTGATTACAAGAAATACATTTATGGAAAAATTTCTGGCAGAATGAAATGTTTTTCTCAAGTCAGCGGATTTTAATTCAACTGTTTAGTGGAACGACTTTAGAACAAGTTTCATTTTTCTTCTTCAAGAAGAACAGAAATATCTTATTTCTGAAAGAAGGTATGAATTGAGACAATTACAGAATGAATACAAATCTCGAGCCACTAATCCAAATGCCGATGATCTTATTCAATTAGAAATTATACGGAAAAGCATATGAAGTCTTTTAGAAGAGAAAATTAATATTAATTTGCCACATCATCAGGAACACAATATAAAATCTCTTGGCATTTTAGCTAAAGCACATTTTACTTACTACAAATTCAATCAAAATAGAATACAATTTCTTGATCATCCGACAAAAGGTCGTGTTAAAACTGACTTGGAAATGCTTGAACTTGCAACTGACTTTTACAAAGATTTATATGATGTTAAAACTGTCGATACAACTATATGGAATGAATTATTTACAGGTCTTCCAACATTAAATCCAATAGATATGATATGCCTCGAACATGATATTGGTTATGCAAAATGTCATAATACTTTAAAAATAATGCCTTTAGGTCGTGTTCCTGGTGAAGATGGAATAACAATCGAAGTATGGAGGTATTTATTTCCAATTATAGGTGAATATTATGTTCGAATGATTAATGTCGCAAAATGTAATGGTCATTTCCATGATGGTTTTCTAAATGCAATGCTGACTTTCTTAAAACAGGAAGGGAATAATAATGGCTCAATGAAAGGTTTTAGATCCCTATCACTAATGCATATAGATTATAAAATATTATCCAAAGTATTAAATGTACATCTAAAAAAGTTTTGAATCGCATCATATACTATGATCAAACGTGTGGAATTCCTGGACGAACGATCCACGACAATATTCATCTCATTCGATCAATCATTGATTATCATTCTCGTGACGGGATCCCATTAGTATTATTCAATAGGACCAAGAAAAAGCATTTGGTCGAGTCAATCATGATTATCTTTTCGAAGCTCTCAAACAATTCGGTTTTGGTAAAAATTTCAATGATGGGATTAAATCATTATACATCCATGCCACCGTTAAAATCAAACTTAATAATTGTTTTAGTAACAAAATCTTATTTCAATCTGGAATTCGACAAAGATATTCATTTTTAGAAGATCTTTATGTAATTTGTTTGACGTCATTGTTACACAATATAAGCAGAAATGCTCGTATACCTGGTGTCTTGCCTTCGGGAAGGGTGTGGGTGTCAAAAAAGAACATAATATACATCCACACCCGCACCTACCCACACCCCAAATGACAAATGTACTTGATTTATATAACTTTTGTGAACCAAAAATTGATAACATGACACCAAAAAAAAAGAGCATACAAGAATTATGTTCTTTGATATTTAAGAAACAAAAAGCAGGTGGCATGTTTATGGAGAGAATATTTGTGTCCACCATGTACAAAAAAAACGACTGTTATTATAACAGTCCATATTTCTTTATTCGTATAGAAATACAGAAAGAATAAAGCAGAAAAAAAAAGAAGAATATATCTCGAATAAAAATGCAAAAACGGGAAAGATGGAATGCTGAGTTATATTTCTTTTGCTTCACTCTATCGGTAAGTCATAGAATATGTTCTGGACGTGATTCCTTGACTGATGCATCCGATACGGTCAAATTTCAATAATTCCTGAATACACTGTGTAAAGATGTTTTTGTGGAATCGAATGTTTTATATATATTCACAAAGTAAAAACCCCTGATCATGTATATAGAAAATCTTATACTGGTCATGTTAGGAAAATGAATAGACAATACTTTTCACCACTTTATTGTAACAAATCTTTGTGATTATCGATCAAAGAGATGACAATAGGTAATGATACTGTGCAAACATCTTTCCAATTGATGCAGTTGTCAAACGACCTGTACAAATGTGTCAATATCGATTGTCAAAATCATGCAGTGAATTATTCACATCAACGAGTGAAGAGTGAACTTTTTCTTTCCATTTAAATACAATATGTTTCTAGGCAGAAATGACTAATTTAAGTCATTTTTCTCACTTCAGAATCATGAAAATCTTGATTCTGTCGACAAAGTCATCTTAAAATCGGAACATTTGAAAGCAGAATACTTCAGAAATTAAATAAACTCGTATGAATAATTAACTTGTAAGTTATATTGAAATATTTCGAAAATCATAGAAAATAGTGATAGTATATGTGGAACTGTAGCCATCTTTCTGTATTATTCACCGATGAAAAGTCAATTAAATAAGAATGAATAATCATCAGAAGATTATTCTCATAGGCAAAGATCACCATGTATCTCTTCGATTTTTCCCTTAATTGTATAGTTTCGTCAATCCATGTATTTTATTCTTAGACATGAAATGATTAAGTGTTCAAACTGTTGCAAGAGACAATTATATGAAGAATTGTTTTCTTTTCTTTTAATTCCTATGCGAATGTATACAGTTTTTTTCTGTGGCAGTCTATTGATCTACAAAAGTTGTTGTTTGATAAGTTCAATATAGAACTGTATGATAAAATGAACTACAGATAGAAACACAAGGCTATCATTGAACAATCTTCCAAGAAAGAAAACTCTTTAAAAGAGAGGTATATAATTATCTTGATGTCAGATTAGAAGATAGACCTTTCTGTGACACTCAGCCTTCTTTCTATTTGATTATTTAATATATTTCTTTTTTTTTTATTCACAGGATGTACGGACTAAGCAAGAGAAGATATTGATAAAAAAAGAAAACAGTAACACCGACTACACATATGGTTCTCAGAAAATAATCTTCATAAAAGATGCAGAACAAGTGTGAGATAATTTAAAAATCTCGCTTCTAATTCTTTTCAATGCAGTCTCCAATTCAGTCTTTTCTGATATCAGACTAGGATAAATGACTAGTTGGACATATATAATTATGGTGGAAAATTAGCAACATTTCTGTGGATCTTCGATATCAACTACTTTTGTTTAAAGAAGTATATCTATGGTGCCACGGTTTATACTTAACAGTGCTGTTCTAGAATATTTTCAGTCGAAATAAAACGACTTCTTTTTATCATTCTTAACCTACTGTCTTTTTAAAAGCTTTTACATTATCTAGTTGCATTGCATTTAGGATTGTGTGAAAGTTGTGTCTACGAGCCGAAAAGCCGAAAATTAAATTAATACTTCAAAATGGTCGTTTACTGAGGTCTCGAATCCTCTAATCACTAATATAAAAATGCTAAAAAAGTCTAGATATTGTGGAAAGATTTTACGATAACGTGATGTTTCATAACCTAAGGAGAAAACGAAACACAATTGGATTAGTCTTCAAGGAAAGATTTCGCATGCCTGACTTGTGTACAAAATAAAGAGCCTATTAATGCCATATAGGAGTTGGGGGTGTGAGTGTCGATATTTCAGAGCTGGGCAAAATACTCGAAGTACTCGTACTCGTACTCGAACAAGTCCGTACTTGTCCAGCTCTGCGATATTTATTTATTCATATGCACCTACACCCACACTCACATTCACGTCGATACGGACACAACCACACAGCCACATCCCGGTTTATACTGCCAGTATAAGCTAGTATAGCCCGTTTGTTAGTAAGAAACGGTTAGCGATTTGAATTAGTGAAACCTTAACTGCTAAAGCGAATATGGTTAATCACATCGGCAATCACCTACTCTTGTACCTCATAAACGTAGGATAAGCATTTGCACCGCCTCCTTCGATTGTTTCTAGTGCACTGAACGCTCTGGAACTGAAGTGGAGTCATAATAGTTTGATGTAGTTTTTTATGCTCTATTCAAATATATTATTGAATTGATACGATGTCGTTACACTTTTATTTCGAAAGAAAAAGGCTTGCTTCTCATGTTTCAAAAGAAAATACTGAAAGATTTTGACTAAAATAGTCGAACTAAAGTTGAGTCGTATACAGCTTACAAAAACAACAGTTCCAGACCGAGCAAAAACTATTTGTCTTTTCATGTTTTATGGGTCTCACTCGCAATCTATTTCAACTTTGTCGAAATGATGCATGATATATGTATAATTTCAACAAAGATAATCCAAGTGTCGTTGCATTCTGCTACTATTTCTATTGTAGGAAGAGCGAGATGAGAACAGCAACTCATCGGTAATTATTTCGCGAGGATTCATCTACCCATTTTCTTTGTTTGAAGATATGTCAAGTTGTCCCAGTTGTTCTAATGTCCATGTTCTTAAAGGACTCTCTGTTCTCGATGTACATTCGATAATGAACTCATAGAGAGGGATATCGAAGCCGAGTTTCTCTTGAATGCCGTTACTGTTCAGATTTCGTCATTCAAACGAGACAGGATGTCAATGGCATGAATGCGACGAAAACAGCTTTAAATCGTTTTCTGTATAATGTAGAAGGTCTTCTTAGCTAGGCGATCTTTTTGGGTTGTTGAAGCAAGTGTTATTAAGCGTTTGAGAAGCTTCTGAAGATCGAAGTCTGAATAAAACAAGAATTATAAGAATATGTATCGAAAAATAGTGTAAGGACACACGATGGACGTACCTTTGAATGGGACTTTGGCTTTCAATTCTTTCGGCTCAAGATGCTTGGCAGAAGTGAAAAGAGTTCAATAGAGTTTGGCTTCATTATTTCTTCGATTTTTTTTCACAAGTGAATTTGTGATCGAACTCTGCAGTCCGTGCATAATTCCATCGCATCCTCATGTAAAAAAATGATCGGAAAAATCAGATTTTCATCGATTTTTTCTGAATAATAATCGATTAAAATGGCACGATTTTAATTTAGATTTTAACTAGAACTTCTTGTTGTTTAATAAATTTTAATCGATTTTAATCGATTATTTGGTTTTTAATTGCTTTTAATCTAAGATATCGGCATTATGGCTTATACGAGTGAGCGTGAATCGATGTCGTATATAGGAATATGTCCAGGGTAGGGCTAGTACTGCACTTACCATTTGTCAATGCAAGGAGTGAGAAAAAATAATAAAAAATTCAAGTTTCTAAGTGAAACCTGGAGAAAAACGCGTTTTTAGTTACAGCAATTAAAATCGATTAACAGTCGAATAATACAGGGTGTCGCATAACCTTTGCGCCCTCTTCTCTAGGATCTAAAGAATAGATAATATCACAAAGTATTTATACCAGATTAAAGTTCATCAAAAAACGCATCTAGGAGTGCAATTAGAATAAATGTTGGCTACGAAATTATTAAAATATCTTTCATAACATATTAAAATGTCATGGATTACACAATATAGAGTCGACCAAAGAAGTATTTCGTCTCTCTTTCAACGAATAAGTTACTTGTTGATAGATTTAGTTTACTTCGGCTTGAAGTGATATTATATGTGCATTCTGTTAGAGCGGAAGGTCACCTACTTGATGTGATTCTCGTTTGCTTTTCTTATGTTCGACTGTAACGAAGCACATGCGCGAGCTGGGTAACATGTTTATTCTTAAGCGAAGAGGGCTCACTACTCATGACTAACAATTAAGGGGAAAAATACAGAGAAAAAACTACGCGTACATATATGCACGGACAGATAAGAGAAGAATGAATAAACATCGGCACTATTTCAAGTTTTCTTACTTCTTTCTTTTTTTATGTGCCTGTTGCTCGTTTAACGAACTGTTCTGATCGCGTTAGAAGTTGTATTAAATATTCATTAAATTGAGGCAAGCCTGTGACGCATCAATTTAGCGAATCAAAATGGCCGGCCTTCTTAATGAATAAGAAGAGCAACGATTTCTGGCAAGAATTCGTTGTATCACATATCGTGAGGCACGCAATGACATGATTGCAAGAACAGGAGATTCATTTATCAATCACCGGTAGATTTCCGAAAAACTACACCGTAGCGAAGATTCAGTACGACATAATTGGCATAAAATAACTGAAGAATGTTATACACAATTTGGAAGTGGTCGACCTCAGATGCTATCACAGGGAAGCAAAAACATTATCGCTTCTGCAAGTGGTGTCAGAGGCAGCGGCTCTCGAAAAAGTGCAAGAGAAATTTTGGCGAGAACAGGACAGCACGTAAGTCGTATCACTGCTCATCGTAAACGCTATCGACAAGGATTAAAACCTTTCCATGTGATTGCAAAGCTATTGAAGACAAATACACATATTGATGATCGGAAATGGCTCGCAAATTTTGTTGCCGATTGGACTAAAGAAGATTTTCTGCATATTGCGCCTTCGGATGAGTTTTATATTTACATTATCAGAAAACTAAACCATCAAAATGACGGAATTTGGGCAAAACATATTGAAGACATTAGCATCGATGAAAGATACAGTGAAATGCTTCAGAATGCAAGATGTATCGGAATATTTGTGATGTTCATCACAAAGAAACTTCTCTGGGTTCTGAAGGAACAGGATGAATCTTGGGATGGGGTCTATTTCGGTGAAATTATTCTTCAACAACATGTAATTCGATTTCTTCGAGACCCACACAATGTTCTTGGCACAAATGAAGTCATATTTCTTTACGATAAGGCACCCTGCATGAAAGTCAATGCAACGCAACACCTTTTGGAGGATGAGCGCGTCCGATTCTGGGGCAATACAATTTGGCCCGGTAACAGTTCTGACATGAACCCTGCAGAAAACATCGCTGCTATTATCAAAGATAAAGTCGAAGAATTTATGGCAAATGAAGATCGGCAAAACAGATACAATTATGATGTTCTCAAAACTAACCTTGAAAAAACACTTAAAGATGTTGAAGGTGGCACAGATCTTTTTATTGATTCACTATGCTCAATGAGAAAAAGATTTGATGCTCTGGAAGCTGCTAGAGGAGGTCATACACATTTCTGAAACTTTTCATAGACACCTATCCGTGAGAAATTTATATTTTCAATAAGTTGAAAACTCTATGATTCGTAATTCAAGTCGATGAACGGTATGGTAGTTCTTTGATAGACTCTATATTGTGCAAGATATTTTAATAATTTCTTAGGCAACATTTATTCTAATTGCACCCATAGATGCAGTTTTGGATGGGCTTTAATCTGGTATAAACAATTTGTGATGTTATCTATCCTTTAGGTCCTAGAGAGCAGGGGGGGGTGTGTTTAAAGGTTATGTGACACCCTGTATATCACAATGTTTCTAAAGAATACTACTAATTGATAATTTAATTATCTATATAATTCATTATCTATTATCAGCTGTAATCAAAGCTATAATGTACCATTTTTATTGTTCAAAAAAACGACGGCTAGTTTTTCATAATGTTGTCGTCTTGGATATCTCGAATTTTTAAAACAAAAGAAGCTCCTCAAATGTTAGCTTCTTAGGGAGATATTTGTAAGCAAACGAAACTTTGTCTGAGATGTCAGAAAAGAAATTTCTCTTGTTTCGTTTTGAAATTCATTTTTACATTGAAGTCAATATTTCCTGATTTTCTGTTCTTTCAATCATTCGAAGAAAAAAATAATAAAAAATTTCGATGCACACATATAGAAAGTGAACCGAATAACAGTGGCTTTTAGAAATATGTTGACAGAGTTCAGGAGACATCTGATAATGACATATGTTGACAAATTTTCTTTTTAATTTACGCTGAAAACTCTATCAGCTTATAGAAAGTAATATTATGAGCCACGAACAAGTTTGCAGCAAACAATAACACCTAGTATAGCATTTCATTGCACATAAAATGTGATACAAATGAAAATTCATTCAAATCGAATGTCTCAAACTATACTTTATATGAGTAACAATTGCATTGGTAAGTTTAACGTTGAATCAACTCTACTATCTAAAAAAGAAAATTCTCATAATAGTCATTTTAACTTTCTAGATTTTGGCACCATTTTCAGAATCTTTTTTCGCTTTATCCAACAAAGTCGGAACTCTTTAAACTTCCACAATTTCTGACTAAAACCTTTTATAGTTGTCAACATTTTAGCTAGCGTTAAAAAATAATGTTCAGAAAATGGTGCTCTAATCTGGAAACCTAAAAGTTTTAGCATCTTCGTTACAGCCCTAAACAGTATCCGACAATAACACNTAATGCAGACTACGAAAACAAAATTTCCATGCAATTAAAAATATCGATTCATTCAGTATGCAAATTTCGACAAAGTAATCTAAGATAAGAAAAACTTAAAAGTAAACCAGACGATTGGTGTTCGAAAATAATATTAACATTCGAGTTTAGCTACATTATTTAATTCTTGATTGTTATCAGAAGAATATTACTTTTGAATAAATACTGTGCAAACCCGAATGAGCTATGAATGTCCTGAAAAGTTTCTGCCCTTAGCTTACTATTGCAATGATACTGCTCTTTTAGGGTATTTAGTTTAAATGAATGCAGTAGTAACAGAAAAACTAATTCTTAAATTTCAACTTGTAACTTTGTATAGAGACGAGCTTTAATGACAATAGTTTATTGTAAAAGTTTCAGACTTTTTAATTTGCTTCCAAGTTGAAATAAGAACAATAGATCTGCAAGTTTATTGCAGCCATGTTAAAAGACACGTAATTGTATGTTGAGATATTAAGATCGAAACATTAACAATATCCAAAAATTTCACAATAAACTATTCTTACTAAGATCTGTCTCCATGCAAAGTTTTAAGTGAAAATTCAAACATCAATATTTCTAGTAACACAGCATTCATTTTGGAAATACCGTTAGGGAAACAAACTTTCTTTTTCTCTAAGCTTAAACTAAAACTAAAACCACCTTGTTCGCCACATTCCAAACATAACGAAAATGACATCAACATCGAATCCTAATTGATTTCACATATAAGCCATGTATCTCGCTTATCTTATACCATCTCAATCTTCTTTCATGATAACGATCAAATACAAATTTCCATAGAAAACAATATCATTTATAAATCCTTTCCAATAATTATGATATCACCACAGAAATATTTTAATTATATTTTCTCATTTTATTTCAATATATGTTTTTTTTTTCTTTCTAGTCAAACAAAAAAAAATTCACATAAACATAAAGACAATTTTTATTTTATTTTTTTTTTTTCGAAGAGAATAAACATCTATGCCATGATATATGTTGATTTACACAAACACAAATAAAGAATAAATCAATCATTGATGCAATGATAAACAACACACAAGAACAAAACAAAGAGAAAAACAAATATGTAGAGAACCTGTATAATTATTTGCTTTTCAATATATATATATATTTGTTTTTGTTTTTATTGTGCAGTTGGTTTAGCTGGTGCTTGAGGTAAACTTCCTTGAACAGGTGTTTTCTTTCCAATAAGAGACTAAAACAAAGAGAAAAAAAAAAAACAATATTCAACAATCAAATAAATTAACTAACGAACCTTATGAATATGTGGAATAACACCACCACCAGCAATTGTAGCTTTAATTAATGTATCTAATTCTTCATCACCACGAATAGCCAATTGTAAATGACGTGGATTAATACGTTTTACTTTAAGATCTTTTGATGCATTGCCTAGAAATAATATTTACAATTAAAAAAAAAAACAAGTTTCTATAATAATTATTTTACCAGCAAGTTCAAGTACTTCAGCAGTTAAATATTCAAGAATAGCAGCTGTATAAACAGCAGCTGTTGCACCAACACGTCCATGGGATGTAGTACGAGATTTTAAATGACGATGAATACGACCTAATCAATAGAAAAAAAAATGTAAGACAAAAATTAACAGAAAAAAAAAACAGTAGAAAACTTACCTACAGGAAATTGAAGACCAGCACGAGCACTTCGAGAAACAGCTTTAGCTTTAGATTTGCCATGATCTTTACCTATACAAAATACACAAAGAACATTAAAGAAAAAAAAAGGTAATAAAAAAATAAAAAGTCTCACTCACCAGCTTTACCACCAGGCATTTTCTTAATTAAACTTTTGTATTATAAAACTAATCTGAAAATATAACATACAAATCATTTTCATAAAGAAAAAAAGAATAACACACCAACTTAATTTCTCTATGAAATGAGAATGTGTGAGGCAATAGCGAACAGTAGCGATTCGAACAAAGAATATGAATCATATGAAGACAATGATAGTGCAATTTTCTTTCTTTCTCTTATATTTCCAAGCAATGAGATGATCGGAATACGTCGAGACACATTTTTTTTTTCTTTGTTTATTCTGTTCACAATGTAGAAGAAAAAGAAGAAATGTGAACGCTCGTTCGCGGTCATCATAGAATGAGAATGCTCGACCGAATATTACTTTACTATCGATTGGTCGAAATCTATGAAACAAAACAAAGAAAGTCAGTCTATGTCAATAATAGCTAAACATTAAAAATAAATTCAGACAAAAAAAAAATGCACTATCGAATAAATTTTATTTTAAAACAAACCTATTCTTATGAAGGTTTTCTGAAATCCAGTAAGATTTTTCAAGATATAATAGCGGATTTAGCAACCTATAATTCTCTGGAAAGCCTTTGTTATTGTACACACTGAACTATTTGCCTTACTTTTTTAAGCGAAGAAAAGTTTAGTAACTCTTAAAAAAATGGCGCTCTAATTATAAATGTATTCTTTTATATAATAGTAAGAAAGCTTAATTAAAAAAAGTCTCTGCATTTTGATATTTTTCTTTCAAACAAATACATGCAATTGGCTACAATCAAATTCTGGTAGATTCGATCGGAAAACGAAAAATATTTTTTTGCTTAAATTTTGACGAACATTGACTTATTTCGAGGGAGTTTAATCACTAATGAAAAAACTCTAAATATGTTGCTGATTGATAGTACTCGACGGAGTAAGAGGTGTCCAATAGGTTCTGAGTCTCAAAGAAAATTATTTCATATATATAAACACAAAGAGTAATGCCTACCGACCTATATCTATCTGAACTTTGTGTACTTAGAATGATGTTTCAAATGTTATATTATCCGATCATATTATCTTTTTTAATAATATTGATATATACAGTAGATACGTGATAATTAGGATGCGCATATAAAGGATAGCTACACTCACACCTTAAGTACTACGTATCGCTTTATATAATTGTATTACGTTACATACAATGAATTCATAGTTCATTAAAACTTTAATCGTTTTCGAGATTTTAATTATCACTATGATTAAAATAGATAACATCATTTAAAACATTATCTCAAGCACTTATATAGATATGGTTGGGTAGAGATCATTTTTTGTTTACATATAAACTTATTTTCATTGAGACTCAAAACTTATGAGTTATTCTATATATACTTCTAAAAGAAAATATGTGCCAGGAGTTTTCTATCACTTTGCAAAGTAATGTTTTAAATTGCACCTACTGCTTGAAAAATAAATCAACTGCAGTGAAAGTATCCTCATTATCCAATTTCCACAAATTGAATTTAGTCATTAACTCTTCAATTAACTTTTTAAATTTATTATCACCATAGAAATAGTTCTCTTTAAAAAAATAACTATCTTTTCTGATAGTTCGTAAAATTCTTTATCATTCTATATATTGCTCTCTCATATTGCATTTAAGCTCAAATGAATAATGCAAGTATTTGATAGGTATAATCATTAAGAAATTTTTTGAAACGATTTTTTTTTCTCTTATGTCAAATTTAATATTCTTATGGAATGAAAAAAAAACAAATAAAAAGATATATGAAACATGTACATTTTTTAGAGTATGTCTAGGGAATATTTATCGAAAGATAAATTTAAGATTTGGTTAAACTATATTGAATGATAAAGAATTCCGAGCTCAAGTAAAGTATATAATTCTTTTTTTTTAAATATGTTTTTTATAGTGGCAATACAGTCCCGGACAAAAATTTAAGTGAAATCAGTTTTTCACTATTTTTTTCACGTTTCTTTTTTAGTATATTTTTTTTTCATATTATGAGGTATAGGTCTGATTCAAATAGTGGTATAGATGGTATGAGAGGCTAGCTACATGATGTATTATAGAACGAGACTCCGTCTACCTATATGGATATTTTATAATAAAAAAATTTTTTTTCTATGAAAAAACAGCATTAGGTGCCTTTCAGTATTTCGCATTCCTTAACCAAGAGATTTATGCTAAAATAAAAGAAAATTATATCAATCGATAGAGCATTTCACGCCCTATCAGTTTGTAAAAAAAGATTTTTTCCTGTAGTCGATCTTCATCTCTCAAATTTGATTTTAGGGAGAATAGTCAGCATTTTTCTCCTGTCGAAATAATTAAGAAAGAACAGCCAGTTGTGTTTTGCAAAACTTTATTTCAATAAGCTGGACGTGAAAAATCAAGTGATATTCGAACTTTAAATGTAACATTTTGTTCAGTTTTGAATGCTCTTTCCAATGGTGTATAAAACATTGTGATAAGAGGGAGTTTGTAGGGGATAATTTCACTTTTTCCGTTTTGCTGACTATTCTCCCTAAAGCCAAGTTTGAGAGACGAAGATCGACTCCAGGAAAAAATCCTTTTTTACAAACTGATAGGGCGTGAAATGCTCTATCGATTGATATAATTTTCTTTTATTTTAGCATAAATCTCTTGGTTAGGGAATGCGAAATACTGAAAGGCACCTAATGCTGTTTTTTCATAGAAAAAAAAAATTTTTTATTATAAAATATCCATATAGGTAGATGGAGTCTCGTTCTATAATACATCATGTAGCTAGCTTCTTATACCGTATATATCACTATTTGAATCAGACCCATACCTGATAAAATGAAAAAAATATACTGAAAAAGAAATGTGAAAAAAATAGTGAAAAACTAATTTCACTTAAACTTTGGTCCAGGACTGTAGATTCAAATAATTGACTAAAAATTTTTCTCAGAGGTATATAGGAGATTAACTGAAATTTGAAAATAGAACTATCATCAACGTGTTTGTTGATCAGATCTTTTCGGTTATAACTGTTCTGGCTCAAACGAGAAAAATCCAAACATTTTATTACTGCTTCTAATTGCTTATCATTCACATGGACGACAATCTTTAGCAAAAAAAAAAACCGAAATCGGTGATGCTAAATTTTTCAAGTTTAAAAATAAAGATTAAAAATGCAGAATTAACCATACGATTTATTTGTTAAACGCACGAAATGAAAATATACAATTAAGAATTTTCTTCATCATCATCATCATCACTACTTGTATGATTATCATCATTTTTTGATGTTGATGATTTACTAAGTTGTTCTTTTAATTGATTTTGTTGTTTTAATTTAGCAACAATTTCTTTTGCAGGCATAAATAAACCACTTGTTGCAGCATTACATACAGCACAACCTGGATTAATTCTATAATGACTTAATGCACAAGATTCACAAAAATAATGACGACATTTCGTAATAACTGGTTCTTTAAATGCATTACGACAAATAGGACATCGAATTGGTAAACCATCTTCATCCTAAATAAATATTGAAATTTTTTTTTTTTTATTTTTAAAATTTAATCAAATTTTACTTGTTCTTCTTCATCGGATTTAGCTTCATGATGATGATGAGAATGATCTTTATTACCAGATGAAAAAGCATTCCATGCAGCTGAACGACCACCTTTATTTCCAACAAAATATTTTTGACTATTATCATCAACAGCACCATATGATTGTTCATTCCATTCTTGTTCAATTTGCCATCCATGTTTATAATCAGAACGATCATGTAAAAATTTACAACTATCACCAAAACCACAATAACCTAAAATAAAACATAATAAACAAAAATATTATATTAGATTAAATTTTAATTATTTACAGACCTGTTTCTTTATAATCTTTACAAATATCAGGTTGATAATCCCAACGAACAGATACACGAAGATGAGCAGGTGCACGAATTGGACCTAAATAATTAAATCTAAATATAAACAAATGAAAATATAAATAAATTGATTTAACCTTTATTTCGAACAAGACCACTACTTGCATTTCCTTGTGCAGTATCTTTTTTCTCATAAAATTGTTGATAATTATTCATACCACGATATATTTTATCATCTTTTTTTCCTTTTAATTCTTCATTAATTTTTTTTGCACGTTCAAATATAGCTTGTTGATCATGTTGTAGATCAGTATCAATTTCAACTGTAGCTGTTGCACCCATATCTTTTGGACCTTGTGATTGTGTTTGTCGATCAGATTTAAATTTAACATCAAGTAATTTTTCTTTCATATCTGTATTATTATTATTATCATCTTCATCATCTTCAATATATTGTTGACGACGTTTATTTGATGAACTATTACTACTTGTTGTTACTAGACCTTTTTTTATTGTTCGTGAAGAACGAAATGTTGAAGCCGATGGTTGACCTTCATCACCTGATGATGATGAAGAATTTGATGATGAATCTTGACGACGTTTTGATGATGTTGTTACATTACCACGACGAATAGGAGCTTTAAAAAAGACACAAGAAGGTGCGGAATCATTGTTGTCAGCACTCATTATCTGAAAAACGAAAAAATTTCAATAGACATAATTTTTACATCTTATTTCTTACTTAAATAAAGTTCGAAATTATCTTTATAAAAATCAAACAAAACAAAGATTTTTTTTTTTTCTGAATATTTATTGATGGAATAGTATTAGAATTAGCAAGAGAACAAAGAAATAGGAGAATGTGCTGTCAAATCTATTGCAGACCAAAAAAAAAAAACGCACATCAAGAAAAAAAAAGTGAACGAGATGTATATATATATGAAAAGACAAAAAAAAAAACGCCAAAACGCGCACACAGATAAAGTGTATTCTAAAAAATAGTAATAACAGCGTGAAAATTTGTAAAGCATTTATGTGTGCAAATCTATCTGACATTTGTTCTCGGAAGATCATTGCGATAGGATACACCTGAGACGAAAAAAAAAAAGCTAGTGCAAGACAGAGATTATTGCATAGAATATGTATATCTAACAAAATTTAGCCATAATTCGAGAACAAATGTGAAAGAAAAAGAAAATAATAATAATAATTTATTTCTTTTTTGTGCCTTTCTTCATTGTTTCCATATTAGTACGTTTACGTTGTTCAAATAAATTTATTTCTTGTTCAAGTATACGCCATTTTTCATCACATCTATCTTTTTGATCTTTATATTGTTTTTTTATATTTGTTAATTGTTCGTTTATCTAAAACAAAATTTCAAATAAAATATTTTTTTTTTTTTAAAATTTATTTCTAACTTGTTTTTCTGTTTCTTTTAATTCAGCTTCTTTATCTTTAACTTTTTGAATAAATGCTTCTTTAAGATGTTGTTCACGTTGTTCAAGTTCATGTCGAAGATCATTACGTTTCATGTCAAGTGTATCACTAATTGACATTTGTTTACCATCAATATTATCAGCAAGACCAAGTTCAGTAAGACGATTACGTCGAAACATTTCATAATGTTTTGAATGTGTTGTTTCGATTAAATCAAGCATATTTTTCTCAATAAGACTATCACGTAATTTTTTAAAATCACAATGATTTTCATTCTCAACTAAAAATAAAAAAATTTTCTATAATATCAATACGTATAAGATAATATTAACTAATGCAACTATGATTCTACGAATATATGTTTTTGATAAGAATCTCTTGATCAAGGAAAAAGAGAATATCCAGACATCATACATTGTCAGTTCTTATCATAAAGGTGTTCAACGAAAGTAGAAGTTGCCATTGTTTCATCTAGATTTTCTCTTCCGGATAGGCGTATAAAAACTTCGCGACGGCGAACATCTATTTTTGGAGCACAGACACATAATATGTCGCACAATTATCACAAACAAAACCCAATTTCATTTCGACAACGTTTGATCGAACTCATCTGAAAGACTAACGAGGGAACCGTTCGAAGTGATTCAAAGCTTTTAAGCCGATATTTTGCCCATAAGTAGAGTCCAATGAGATTAGAAAAAGCCCAAAAGGACAAGGGCCCATGGGCCTTTCTTCTCNCCGGTTACCGTTTAATCGTTTGTTCGGTCTAAGCGATTACCGCTTCATCAATTCACCGGTCGACCGATTATTCGTCACCGTTGCATGCCCACTCCTAATTATCCCTAATCACTCCTAATCATCTCTAATCACTCCTAATCACTCCTAATCATCTCTAATCACTTCTAATCAAGACTAATCACTCCTAATCAAGGCTAATCACTACTAATCAAGACTAATCATTGCTAATCACTTCAAATCATATCTAATCAAATAATCAGCTGTTTCCCCCTTGGTACGAATGCTGAACTTCTCTTTTATCGTACACCTCACATCCACACTTAATGAAAATCATCCACGTGAATTGAGAGTGATATAGCGCTAAATGTAGAAGGAATAATTCTAAGTTGAAGCTAATTTCCGAAGTGATTTTCGAATAGGACCGATATTTGAATCAACTGTTCATCGTCTTTTATTGTTGTTTCTAATTTTCACGCTGGAGCAGTGTCTGCTTCATAAGTAAACTTGGTGAGCACTATCAACCATAGACCCTGAAACATACATTGGAGCTGAGAACCTCCAATGTGAGTGTGGGTGCTGGTGTAATATACATCTCCAGCTCCACTCCGAATAGACTCACACCCACACCCTTACACATTGAAATCTAGATGTTCATTTTGTTGATGAAATTTGTTTTACTAGACTGACAGAACTCTCACAATCAATTTGGTATTTAACCGTGTAAAAATCAATATAACTAAATAAACTACCTCGTATATTAGAACAAACCCCTTGTCTTCAACGTCTTCGTGCGAGTTTTATGTCATCTTCCAAGGTTAAACTACAGTTAACTGCTGTGGCACCAATTATTTCATTGAAGATTTCTGTTCACAAGTCAACATTTATGATGATTAATTCTCTTCTGAACATACCTAATTCGTACGATCAGTTTGATTGGAACATGGTCGTTATTCTCTTGTTTGAATTCTCATTTCATGCCTTTGAAAGATCTCTTGATATTAATCACTCACAAGAACTAGAATCAGTTATGATTTTATTTATTACTTGGTATTTATCTATGTAGCTGAGTTTTCAGAAGAAAATATCTTTGCAATTTTCAGTCACGTGGAATCATTCAACATTTTCGAAAGATATTTCTAATATCCGTGTCATATGTAGTCAACCAGAGATCATTCATATTAGTTTTCAATTGACTAACCCAATTAATGTATTGATTAGGTTTGATTCTACAAGATTTGTACTAATGTTTTAATTGATAATTTGTTTATGTCCAACGTGCAATGCGTCCTTCGAACGTCTATGAAATAAAATTATTCTTCTGAGATGAAAAAGTTCAATCTCTGAAATCTTTCATGAATTACAACTCATCTGATGAAAATCGGAAGAAAATCGGCGGTTTTACCGGACCGGTTACCGGCTCCCATTACCGCAATTTACGTGGTGTACCGCGGTTTACCGCTAAAAATGATCCAGTATTTGCGATATGGGAAGCGATCTCGAATAGATAAGTTGAATAATATCTGAATAAAAACATTATAAAATATATAGGTTCTTTGATAAGAAAATGTGTATTGTTGATTCTGTTCTTAGAATGATAAACAAGTTTTCGTTATTGAGCAACAGTTACGCAAAAGCAATAGAGATTTCCAACCCAATCCTGTATATAATTATCTAAGATCATACTGATTCATAGCCGTGTTTCTTCACGAGCATTTTCAGTTTTTAGGAGCACATTTTAGATTTGGTCAAACATAGGAATTATCTAGTTCGAAAATAATTGAGACGTTCGTTAGAGCATGTATATTCATGTAAAGTTTTCTCAACTGGTATTAATTACAAAAGAATTGTACGAAACTTTTGATCGTTGTCAATTATTTGATTTAAAGCAGTTTTCTGCGCTATTTTTTTTTATTATAAATCGAATTCACACGATGAACATTGAATAAACTATACTGGAAAGTTTTCATCAAGATATAAGCAAAAATTCATCAATCATTTAGTAGTACCAGTGTTCTTCTTATCGACCTTTCGATTTTTTATCCGCTTGAAAAATTTTTTTATCGTTTTCAAATTTCTTTTCACGGCATCTGATCCGGTGGCAAATTTATGATTAAATTCATTCCAGAAGCCTTCATTTTCCAAAACTACGAAACACCACTTTAATACTTGCTCATCGACAAGTGATTCCATAATGCCATGAATGAGTTCATTAATACCGGACTTGGGCAATACACCATTTTCACTTTCATAGGGTTCACTGTTAACTGAAGCACACAAGCCAATGTGACCGTACAACGTGATATCATTTTCAACCCTTGATGGCTCATTAACAAATTTCGACAATAGCGCTTTAAACGTGTCCAAAACAGCATGACGACTCTTAAGTTGACCAGCATACTTATTTGTGCAAACCAAAGCACAGAATATGTGCTCTTTATTGATGCACAAGTTCAAAAGCCATTCTAGTTGTGTAAGATCGACGAAGGTGACAGGCGATGCACAAAATATCATACAGACAGGTTTTGAGTCAGGCTTTCCAATGATCTCTTTTAATTTCGGCCGAATATTGTGTTTATCCCATGATTCAAATCCAGGTGTATCCCAAAAGTTATATTTATAATGAATGGTATTTGATTCAGTGTTGCACTGACCTTCCACGGTATAGCACTGGATAGCTTGTGTTACTGAAGCAAGGCCTTCTCCAGCTTCAGCTACTTCTCGTCCGCATATGGCGTTTATCAAGGTACTTTTACCAACACGAGGTGAACCACAAACGACGATATGCATATCTTTGGATAAACTATGAAATATTTCATCAACCATTTCATTACTGGATTCTCGAAGTGTTGATTGCATCTTCTTTCGGAAGTCAACATCAATATCGGCATTATTATCTCCTGAAAGATCAGTGCAAACAGGGAATGAGGATGGTATCTGTTGTGACTAAATGTCGGCTAAATTCAGCTGATTCTCTTCGGGTCAATATACAGAGAAAATAACTCTCGCAAATGAAACAATTTACTAGTCTTGAATTCAATTGATAATCAATGAGAAACAACGAATTGAGACAATTTTAATTGCTTATTTTAATGAATATAAAAAGAGACTGATTAACAAGATCACAGCATTGAGATGTAGAGAGAGAAAACAATTAAATGTATGAACATAGGTAATAATTCCTGGAAAAGGAAAGAACACATCCAAGTATTAGGAAAATTACATCGTTCTCTATTGACATGGACATGACTCATCAATGAATTGGAAAAAACACATAAAGGTTGCAACCTGGAAAAGGAAGAATCTTCTAATTTTTCTCGTCTTGACCCGTCGGGAGACCATATGGGACAAATGTCACATGTCGTCTATCTCTGCAACTTATGAACTAGATTCACTATACTGCTTTATTGGGAGTTATTATTTTTTTGAAAAGTCTTTGTTACTGAAATTGGATTTTAGCTGCTAGGCTGAGTTCTGATAAATGTAAGTATCGCCTACCTTATTGCTGAATAGATATTTTCAATCTCAAGACATCACAGAATTCAGCTAAGCACCTTAACGCATTCCTCTGAAACACAGGGGTCTTTCAAGTTATGGCACACCATTGAGCTAAAACTTTTTGTACACATCAGTGTTCCTTAACTATAAACAGAACAAATATTTCAACCTTATATCTCTTAAATTGTCGGAGATAGGGCAGTTTCAGTACGCGTATAATACACTTTCTGGAGTCGTTCGCACATCCAGCAGCATCCAACTGCCTTAAGACATAGAATAAAACCTATTTTTTTTTATTTTGAAGACACTTAGGACTAGTGATTCTTGAGGCCTTTTTTTATTTCCTTCCTTTTCTTACTGTTTCAGTCATACGTTAGATGAAAATTTTCAGAAAAGCTTAACGATGAGCGAAATTTTGATAAAATATTCAATTATGAAAGCACGTTTTTGTCTAAGACCTTTTTTTTTAGAAGAACAATGAGAATCACTGGTCCCGAGTGTCTTCTTCAAAATACGAAAACAGATTTTATTCTATGTCTCAAGATAGTCGAATGCCATTAGAGATACGAAAAGGTCTCGAAAAAAAGAACTATGCTTATACCTATGGATACTAAAAAGCTCGAAGATCTAACAGATCTAGAGACAGGTCGAAAAGTTTCTTCTCATTATATGTAAGGAACACCCAATATGTACACAAAGTTTGAGCGCGGTATCATGGATTTGATCGGAGATCCTATGCTGAAGAAGACAAGGGCATCAAAATTCGATGTTTTCGATGAAGCTCAACTTCTTGAAAGAGAGAACGTAAGTTTGAAACTCACATATCAATCTCCAGCGATATCTAAGGTATGGGAAAAAAGTTCGTGACATTTTCTTATCGACATTAATAGAAAAATCTCTAAGAACTTTTTTTTTCATATAATATACTAAAAGATGCAGCGTGAAACGCTCTACAATTTGCATAAGACCGCTTTTTTTACAGTTGCCCTTTTTCTTTTCAAAATCGTCAACACTTCAAGCAATCAAATTTCGACCGTGTGAAAACGATATTTTTTTCGGCACAAGATGGACTTATTCATCTTTTGATTACTTCATATCTTTATTTAAAAAAAAACAAAATACATCACAAGATGCAGCGTGAAAAGCTCTATAATTTACATAGGACGACTTTTTTACAGCTGTACTTTTCGTTTTCAAAATCGACAAAAATTCTGAGCCACCAGATTTCGATGCTGCGAAAAAGTCTTTGTTCAATACACGGCCAATGCGTTTTTTTCCTCTTTACCACCTGAAATCTTTTATTTAAAAAAAACCAAAATATACCAAAAGATGCAGCGTAGAAAGCTCTACAATCCACGAAGGAAAGCTTATTCTAATTGTCTACTTTTTGTATACAAAAAAAAAACAAAATTCTGTGCGGCCAATTTTCGACGCTACGAAAAGATAACATGAAAAGACATTTCTTTTTTTCTTATTTCATCATTTTATCTCCTAATATGTTTTCGTAAAAAAAACAAAATATACCACAAGATGCAGCGTAGAAAGCTCTACAATATATACAGGTAATGAAAAGATAAAATAAGAAATAAGATAATTTATCGTTTGTGTTATCTTTTTGCAGCGTCGAAATTTGATCGTTCGAAGTTTTGACGATTTTTAAAACAAAAAGTGCGACTGTAAAAAAAGCGGTCTTATGCAAATTGTAGAGCTTTTCACGCTGCATCTTTTAGTATATTATATGAAAAAAAAGTTAGAAATTTTTCTATTAATGTCGATAAGAAAATGTCACGAACTTTTTTCCCATACCTTACTATTTTTCTATTGATAGCGAAATGCATCTAAAACTGAACACTAAAAAATCCAGAATTATTGCCGTAGACACGAAATGGAATCAACAAATGTTTTTCCCTCTCATAAAAATGACTAATCCACGGGAAACACCTTTGAAAGTTTACCTTCTAGCTTTCGCTCGTTAAGGTTTGTCGAATGATGAGTATTCAACCAGTCCGATGATTCTGTATCATGACTTTCTTTATCAACACTGAAATAATCCGCAAAGCTATAAACTATTCTTCAAGAAAGGGCTATTTTGTGACATTTTTACCTTTGATCTGAATTATTATATTCTTCTGTTTTTGTTTCCATGTCACTTGCTGTTAATGGCACATCTAAAAAGATAAGAACACTGCTTTTGCTGCATCTTGCATTTCGCGAAATAATTTACTCGAAGGTTCTTTTGATGGGGGTATTGGTATTTTTTTCAGTATCAACAGTTGATGTCTTGTCGTATCTAGTGGAATATTTGCTCCAGGATCCAAGGCTTCATTTTTATAGTAAACACGATATAAACGTTTGATGTTTGGCTCAACAAAGAGCTTTTCTTTCAAATCATCAATATCGGCAAATCGATCAAAAACAGCTTTTTCTGGCTCGTTTCCTTCAATTTGGATCCAAATTTGAATTTTGGTTTCGTCTATTGTTCTCTCTAAAATATAGAAACGAGGTACTCGTTTGAAAAAACAGTCAGTCTTATGCTAATAACTAGCTTTCTGATCCAGCTTTGATAGTGATAATTAGCAGATATCCTGAGCTCGATTTTGCAGCGACAATCACTTTTTTATGGAAAATGAAGCAAATTGCTGCAAAATTATAGAGTATGATGAAGAATCACAAACGCTTTGGTTTACAAGCAACAGTTGATGTGATTGCATGAGTAAAAATATTGAAAAAGTCGGGTTCACGGTACAAAAACCTCAGAAAGAAATGTCAAAAATAATCTTTAGAATACCATTTTGCGAGAATAGGAAAACAAGTAAAATTGCAGTACTTTATTTGACTGATAAATATTTGTACTTCTACTTCCAAATACAATTATTCGTAGTCGCATGAAAATTTGCTTCAATTACCATACCATTGTATTCGGAAGTAAATGTATTCTTGTTAAAGTACAAATTCTTATACTTGATGTTTGAAAAGTACAAAAACTGCAAGCACCAATATTTTTATCCTATTTCTGAAAGCTATGTAAGGGTATACGAAAGATCATATTGCTGACCCACTACGCTCTGATTTTTGAATTTTCATGCCACTCGTTTTCTAGGTTACACCTGAAAATTTGAAAGCACGTTTGTAATATTTCGTATCTTCCATAATACTTTACCAGATGTATTTTTTGTCCGAAGTGCAATTATTTTCTCTTCTTTCACCATTTGGTTGCTTGCAGAATTCGATACAGTCTTTGCTTCAGTGCTATTATTGTTTCGATTTGATTTGTCTGGCTTTGTAGTGCATGAATCTGTACCAGGAGACGAGACTGGTCTGTTTTGTGGAGAATTGTGATCCTCTTTGCGTTGAAAGCAATTACAGCATATATTCTTTTTCCATGAGTGCTCCATGAACTCAGAGCAGGCATCCATCTCTGAATCTTCTGTAATAAAATGCAATTGAGTTCGTCTGTATTCGGCCTATGAACTCACTATATAATGATTTTAAGAAAAATCTTTATTTCAAGAAAATGGATGATACCTGAGCATTCAAACTTTTCTGAAAACGCGTGTAAACGTTCAATGAGAAACATCGAATGGCCATTTAAACGGTCATTTCGTAAACACGAAAAAACAACTATTTTCTCTTCAATGATATGTGAAGACGGTGTAAAAAACAACTAGTACATCACGAGAACTTTCTAATAGTTTTTTCCCACTCTATTCTGATGTTTTTTTATTTTTTATCGCTAAAAACATTTTGTTTGCTTGCAAAAGACGTCACATTATTCTGGAGAAAAACCTTTAAGGCGTTCTTGTGATGCACTAGTTGGTTTTTACACATTGTTTTCACGTATAACTGAGGCGAAAATAGCTGCTTTTTCATGTCTAAGAAATAAGCGTTAAACGGACTCTTGATGTTTCAGCTTGAACGCTTACAACCACTTTCGAAAAAGTTTGACTGCTCGCTTCGTAAGGTCCGACTGGTACCTGTTAATTACTTGTTATTGTTCTTGAGATATTATAGAGAGGTACAACCAAATGATATTCAATTTCTTCTGCTTATGACATGGTGTTCTTGAAGCTGATTCAACTGAAAAGAGTTTAATAGTACTTCCAAATCTAATATTTGATTTTCTTTCAAATCAATTTTAAGAATAAAATGTCATCAGCAGAAGAAATTCGATATCAATCAGTTGTGCCTCACTGTGAAATCTCAAGCATAACCATCAGTGGTTGGGTGTTACTTATCAGAATAAACTCTGCAGGTATTCTTATGAAAAAATAGATGGGAAGTGCAGGAAGAGAAGACTAGAGTTGAAGACAATGAGACATCCAGAAGAAAAATGGAAAAGGGTGAGCATATTTAAAGTAAATGAAGTCGGGTTCAAAAATAATATCATTGACTGGAAGAAAAAACAATAAAGTCTAATAGAAAATTATCACCAGCAACAAAAGAATTTGAAGAGGAGGACATGGCTCATGAAATTGTGTGACCTACTGTTTGAAATTCTCAAACTACTTCGAAAATAAAACTAATACCGTCAGTGAACTTACTGTAAACAATGAAAACGTAATGAAATCAAAGGAATGTAAAAAGAAGACAAAAATATTGGAAAACAACATGACAGTGTGATAGATGAGATGGGTCAGACAAAAAAACGTGAAAAGTGAATGAGAAAAGAGACTCGATCTCAATAGCTGTATGTCAAAGATCTTTCTAAACCTCGTAAAATGAAATCTTTCTTTCAGAGTTGTGTAGTGTCCTGCGGTTTCAAAAAAATTGGAACCGAGAATCGAACCGAGGACCGGGTTTTTCTGTTTCTCTTACCCAGAACCGGAACCGGAACCGTGAAAAAAAAGCGGGTAGAACCGGAATGGGAACCGGGAACCGTTAACTTAGTCACTTGCTATTTTATATTTTACAGTAAAATTATCGGTTCCTTTTTCGGTTTCTAAAATTTTTTCGGAACCGAAAAAGGAACCGCAGGGCACTAGCGTTGTGTCTCTTTGCTTACCTCAATTTTATGTCGGAAAAGAACAAATGAAAAAGTATATTATTCGAAACAGATGAGACTAGCGTTTCCATAATGTTCAAGTTATCTTACGGTGTCAACAAATAACTCGGATAACACAAAGAAAATCCTTCTTGCATAGTTCTAACAGGCAATAAGAGCAACGCGCGAACATAACTATAAAAGATTTATTTCAAGTAAAGATGAAACTACTTCACCAAAATTAAAGAGAAAAAAAAGAGAAGCGTAATACATTGCACGTTTATCTTATCAGACAGTAGCAACCTAGCACAAAGATAACTAGATGGTACACAAGCTTCACTCGACTATACGGAATGCGGTGCGAAGCACACGAATTTTCGATTTAAAAAAAAAAACAATTTCACATACTCAACGAATAATCGTTCTTTGGATATGTCTTAAGTCGTTTCTATCCTAACTATGTTTAACTTTTTATGAAATCTCATATTCTCTCATCGCTTTCAAATCCAAAAAGTAAGATTTCTATCAATCAGCTCTTAGAGATCAGTACTAAGTGTAAAAGTAGTCATCGTAATATTTATCACTGCATGAACTCTATCAAAGCATCTCAATATGGTTCCAAAGAAAGATTTCGATTCATAGTTCAATGATGCGTACGTCGTGAAAGAAAAAAAAAGTTCGACGGTGATCGAAAATATGTCAGGGTCAGTTTTTAATCAGAAAAGAAACATTTTTATCAAAACAACCGATCTAATTTAGAGCCGACATAAAAGGCATCCATTCTGAAATTCATCACTACTGGAACTCTACCAAAGCCTATAGGCAGACTTCTAGAAATTGTTCTTCATTGATCGATTAATAGTCTTCATGGTTCATTATCTAGTATCAGCTGCATTCACAGCTGCTTAACATCTTTGTTGAGAATGCGAAATAAGGTGCGAAGCAGGAATATCGACTATGTGAATTCACATAGTCGTGAAAATCGCCGATAAAATCAGATTTTATCGTGATATTGAAAAAAAACTCAATTAATCGTAATCGGGAAAAAATCGGAATGATTAATCGCCATTAATCAAACATTTTTTACAATCAGATTTTAAAATATAGTTAAAAAATTTAAATTTTGAGATAAATAGACAAAAAATATACGTTCAGCCACCAGACTAGGTTTTTAGACGTGGAAATGTTGCGAAATAAAAAAAAATTACTAATTTATGTAATGTCAGTAGCATAGCTTTCATTTGGTTGAACGATGCAGACAAAGAGCAATTTACAATATTTGCAAACGTGTTGAAACGGGTTGCATGAAAACGGGTCAACCCACACCCAACATCTCTGGTTGGTACTAATAAACTAAAAAATCATCGTTTTTTTATAAGATTCGTTTTTTGAAACACAATCTGAAAGGAATGTTGAAGTGTAGGGATAGAAATATGGACATCCACCACCCGTACACACAGACATGACAAACACCATTAAGGGACTAACACCGATCAGGTATGGGATCAGTTTGATTCGAAAAAAAATAAAAAATAAAAACTGATTCCATCTCATACATCAACCATGATAGACATAACCGTAAGATAAAAGTCCACTTCGGGCCATCATAACAACAATGGATAGAAACTCATAAACATATATATATACTGATTAATAACTCCTTTTACAATGCCAACAGCTTTTCTAGTATCTCAAGATGGCTCCAACATATAGAATTATGGTTTTTGCGAAAATGTAACCCTGTTTTTATTGCTTAATTGCTCAAAATTAATCATAAGCTTCATGCAGAAATATAAAGACATATTAAAATGAAAAATCTATCATTTCATCATTTGTCAACAAGAAGTTGCATTTTTCAAATGTATGGTTTGATTGAAAAGAATGAAATACGAAGTAAAATATTCAGTCATTTTTGAATCTAATGTGCGATCAATTTTAAGCGTCACTGTTGTACATCAATAACATCCCATTATACTATATGAACTCTTTCTTATTATATTTCTGAAGGATAAAGTAAACCGATAGTGAAAGATTGTGTCACAAAATAATTTTCCCATGATTAGTAACAGCAACTACATGGTGTTTTACATTTTAAATTCCACATAAATTGTACTAACAGTTTCTCTTTTTATTTGATTAATAAATCAACAATCAATAATTATTGATTAGGATATATGGAACCTACATCAATTCATGGTGGAATATATCATGTATCTGATTATGAAGTTGGTTCATTTGTAGAATATAAATGTAATTATGCTGATGAAATGATTGGTACTAATCGTATTTTTTGTATGGTACCATCAGAATGGTATCCATTACCACCGATTTGTAGATGTAAGTTATATATTTATCAATTATTCACATAGAAAAAAGATTTATCATATTTAAAAAGATAATCAATGTACATCAGATTGTGAATAATGTGACAGAAGCACAGGTGTTTGTTTAAGACAAAAGATGAAAATAATTCTTCAAAACTGTGAGGGTGTGAGCATGGACAAAGAAAACGCCCACATTCATACCCTTATACTCATTTCTTCGGTAATATTCTTGACTCACGAGAATTGTTATCAATGTTTAACAATATTTTGATTCATATCTGTACGACATTTGAAGGATTTGTCGAGAGCTGCATATCAACACGTGTTGTTCTTCACAAATATCATAGACTTGTACGTTCGGCAAATACATTTTTCAAAACGTTTAGAAATTGTCATGATCTATTGTGAACTTAGTCGATTCAGTTTTATTGTCAGTTGCGAAATATTAGTTAACTTTCCGAAGTCTATTCGATCAGAAGCAAGATCTGTTTTTATCAAGCAACATTTACCATTTTAGTTTCATATTTTTACTATTTTCTGGTCACATCATATATACTTTCAATGAAATTAAATGTGTAAACAATCATTATGTTCATGTGTAATGCTAATTGATGTTCATCAAACAAGCCCACGTATTATTTGTCGATTTCAAAATGTTACAAATAGAAGTTATCTCGAAATGGAACCTGCTATTCAAGACTGTTCGTACCGACTCGAGAGAAGAAAAAAGAAATGAAAAACAAAAAGGAAGATAAGCTAATTCTGTCTGTCACTGTTTTTTGAAAACTTATTTAAGTTTTTCTTTGAAAATGAAACTGCTTTTTACTGTTCATATCATGCAAAATATATCAATACGATCAATAGTCGTCAAGAGCTTTGTACAAATGAATATATAAAAGCTATTCGAATTGATCAAGAAATTATATGTCATTTGAATACTGAAGACATGTGTAACGTCTACCGAAGCGAACTGGAAAATGGTAAGAAAAATCGATCATTTCGGTTGTTTATGACTTTCTTATCGTGCAACGTTGTCATTGACTTCATCGAAGCCATAAAATCGGAAGGATATCGTCGATTAACAGTAAAAAATTTTAAAAGTTCTTGTTTATTACTTAACTGTATAATGGATGAGAGGGCTTGCTAACGTTTGAAATAGTCCTATCGAAAAATTTGATTTCTTCTATGTCAAACTATCATACAGTGTTCAAAAGTAAAATCGGGTAGAATCAATCACACAGAACTTGTTTTTGCTGTGCACAGATTGATTGAAATATAGTCAATGACCATTACTTGTACATTGAAACCCGTCTATTGATGATAATCAGCTCTTTGTGAACAAATGTGGGTGAAGATATTATTCACATCCACGTCCCATAAATAAAATGATTAATTCAATGAAAATGACTTTGTGACTTACGGGCAGATAAACAGTATATGTTGATTATTGATATAAGCGATATACACGAATAAAGAGCAAATCAACTATATGATTTGATTATTACAGTTACTTGAGATATGCCAGAAGTAATTCCGATACCATGATAATATCATGTTCAAGGATATTTTCGCTCTATATGTATTGATAGCAAGAACTTTTTTCAATTGATATTCTGATAATGAAATTTCAATAAAAGCGATTATTCATCTCTGTTTTAGACATAAGGAAAGTTTATGTTCAGAAAGCTTGTACTGCATTTTACAGTGAAGCAAAGTTTATTTATTATAAACAATAATATGTTTTTGACGGTCAAATTATGTCTGTCAAAACAATTTAAACATGATCTTCTGGAAAAGAGAGGAGACGGAGTATAACTTAGCAGACATGTACTTGAAAAAAACATTTAAAAATATCGAACAAGCTCGTTACCTTACTAATAATGATATCAATTGAAGAAAGATGAAGTATAGAGTACTGTTTGTGGAAGAAATTTTCCTCAAGCTTTCTCTACAATACTATACTACGCCTTTAATTGCGTCACATAGTGAATATCATTAAATTCATAGTCGCACGGGAATGCAACTAACCCTCCCATCAAACTATACGAGCTTAGTATTGATCGTTAATTATCGACGAAAACGATTCTGTAATCTAAAACGCAACAGCGGTACTAAAACTTCGATTTTTTAATTGTTTCTTATCATTTTTATTTTCTTCTCAACAACAGCTATTTTCAGTACGAATTTATAATTATATAGACGAAGATCAGCTAGCTCTGCGAAAACATCTATTCATTCAAGGACATCTGCATTAACAATTTTTCTATGAAGCTTGTTATAACTTGATCCCATCTCATATGGTATTAGGCATGTATCAGTTCGAAACTAGAAGTGGTGCATTTCTAATAGATGCAAAAATTATATTACTTATTAGTATTTTAATAGTATCAAACTTGGGTAATTATAATCAATTAAGAAAAAAAAACTGACCATCCAATCTGTTATAGATCAGCTGACTTGGAGCTCAGATAACTGAGACTGGTGTATACCTATATATTATTACATTCGAATAATTGATAATCATCGTATTTCAGCACTTATATACTATATTCGTACTTGTAATTTTGCAAATTATGTTCAAGTGTATAAAAGAAACTATTTGAAACATCCGCTATAGTATTCAATGAGGTACCATTATAAATCTATGTTATGTTTGTTATTAATTAGGTTTCTGTCATGGTTCATCTCAATTAAATCAATGTTTGTGTTGATGCACAGAGTTGAGTAATATATTGACTATTTATTAGACGGCCGGATAGTGAAATCGTGACGAATAAATATCTTTTCAGTGAACTCTTCTTTCAAATATTTGTTTATTATATCAATGAATAGAATCCTTGAATAAGTATAGATTGTATAGTGAAAGATTCGATGAAGTCGAACAAAAATATCGATGCTATAAATGAATGAACAACCAAAAGTGACTTTGTGTACTGCTTATATCATTAATTAATTATATCCAAGTAAAAAACATTCAATTGTTTCTTTCATTAATATACAAATTCACGAATATCTATGTCGCGCATTTATTCGCAATACCGATCAGTAAACCAGTAGTAGTTATCACATATATATAGATTAAAATAGACATACAACAATGTTATTTATTAATCAATTCAGCAAACTTGTATTTATAGGATTTTATGTACAATAAAAATTGAAAACAAAATTTTTATTATAAGCAGTAATCTCGTTTGCATCATAAACACTTTTAAAAAAGTCGTTCGTGGAATTTCATGTTACAATATTACATTTGATATTATTTTTATTTTAATGATTTCGAAATATACCGAGAAAATTCGATAAACTTTTTGTATCTTTGTTGTATTCATCAAGAATGACTATATTAGACAAATCAAATCAAATTTCAATACACATATGTAGTACATTGAGATTTTTATTTTAAATATTGAAATATATTTTCTTTTACCAAATATATATAGAGAGAGAGAACAGAGATGGGCAACTCCAACTTTGATTTAATTCTCA
Source organism: Rotaria sp. Silwood2 (assembly GCA_905329745.1). Lineage (NCBI taxonomy): Eukaryota > Metazoa > Rotifera > Eurotatoria > Philodinida > Philodinidae > Rotaria > Rotaria sp. Silwood2. Next base: position 59,185 of record CAJNSZ010000318.1, on the reverse strand, counting down.
TTAATGTTACGATTAGTAGGGAAAAAATAAAAAAGATCAATGGTAAAAACATGAATGCATGAATATGACATTTATTACTCTATTAATAGATCTGTATAAATGATTAATATTGCAGGATTAGAGCAAGAACAAGAAACATCGAAAGAAACAAAAAAAAAATTGAAATCATCGGTGAGATAAATAAAAATTCCGTGTATTTGATTGATTCCGTTGTTATTCCATAATAACTTCATAGAAAAAAAACAGATTCAATTTTCTGATATATTCTCAAAATAGTCATATCTAAGTTGACTGTCAAAGGACATTCTGCTATTCAAATTGACATTTATTAAGTGCAATCCTGATTTGTTCAGATAAAAAGATATGAAGATTTTATGCAAAACAAAATACTTATAAGTCAATATTAATACTCATTATTGACATTATTCTGAAATATTTGTTTTTCACAAATTGTGAGACTCAAAATGAAAACTGGAATTGCCCATCTCTAATACACAACATTCAAAAAAAAACAAATTGCACATCGTTCTATAAACCATTCGCATAAGTGACTAGATAAGAACAGGAAAAAAAACAAACCGAGATCTAGAAAAAAAAAAAGAAAGCTTGTAAAAATGATTAAATTTCAATAGCCCATGCTTCATAAGGACGAAAACTAAGCCAATCAGATTCCTTATGTTCTTCATAATTACTAATTAATATCTGTTTACGTTTTTTAATTTTTTCACTAAGTTCAATATCATCAATTATAATTGGTTGTTGACTAAAATTGCATGCAACAATTATTTCTTGTTGATTATCATCATTATAACGTTTATACATAAATATATGTGTATTTTCTTCATGCAATATTGCATATTTTCCATTAACAATAATAGGCATTGTTCGACGTAATTGTATAAGTTTTTGATAATAATAAAATATAGATTGTGAATCATTTAAAGCTTGTTCAACATTAATATCTGTATAATTTGGATTAACATTTATCCATGGTAATACATCAACTGCACCAAGTGTAAAACCACCATGTGGTAAATTTCCAGACCATTGCATTGGTGTACGAGCATTGTCGCGAGATTTTGCATAAATAGCAGCCATAATTTCTTCCAAGGTTAAGCCTGATTGACTTGCATCAATATGAAAATTTGTTGTTTCAATATCACGATAATCAGCTAATGATGAAAAACGAACATTTGTCATACCTAAGAAAATTAAATTTTATAATTAAAAACAAAATATCAATCAAATTTTATGTAATCAAATAACAAGATTATTTTTAACGATTTGACATTGTTCTATTTTTCTTGTAAAATATGAGAAAAAGAAAGACGGACTTATCTTTCACCCTCAAGGTAGTTTCTCTATCTTCAAGCATCGTCATTTATTATAATTAACATTTTTTTTTCTCATCAAGATAAAACCTTTTTATTGACAAAAATATTAAAGTTGTATCGTATTCTACAGGGATTCTATTGACGTCTTTGTATATCTGCTTTCGCGAACGATTATATAGTTGATGATTTGTAAGATCATTATAATTGTTGTCTAGAAAAAATTCTCATTAAATATGTATGCTACATAAGTTAGATATTCGTATGTAGAAAATATTTTTGATGTTTTAAGTATTAAAGTTGAAGATAATAGTTTCTTTTTTTTTGTCAAAAAACTTAAACGAAATAAGAAAAATCTATTAATATATAATAACAGATTGTTTGAAGAAATCATAAATTAATGAATCAAATGCAAATATCCGAATGCCTTGAATAAATAATAATTTATAATACAACACAGTGGGATATCTAATCATATGTAAATTTTATAATGAATCGTTTTTCTTACAATTAGTTTCATTATTAGAAAAGACAAAAAAAAAAAGAAATTCGAAAATCATTATCGTTTGCTTACCAATTTCTTCTCCTTGATAAATAAAAGGTGTTCCACAAAGAAAATGTAAACATGTTGCAAGCATTTTTGCTGATAAATTTCTATAGGGTGCTGTATCATTTCCCCAACGTGAAACAATTCTTGGTTGATCATGATTATTCCAATATAAACTATTCCATCCATTATCATATAAACAATTTTGCCATGATGTAAAATGATGTTTTAAACAACGTAAATCAAGTAATTTAGGTGTCCATTTTCCTCCATCTAAATCAAGATGTTCAAATGTAATTATCATATTTAATTCTTTTCGTTTCGGTGAAGTAAATAATTCCGCATCATGTAAATGAGAACCTTTACAGAAAACAAAAGACATCATATATATATATTTAATAGAAATTTTCAATATTTATTTTACCTGGACATTCGCCAATAGTAATAATATTATAATGTTGAAAAACTTTTTCATTCATTTCTTGAACATATTCATGCACATGTGGTCCATTTATAAAATATGTTGAACCATTTGTATATTGACTTTTATTATTATATTTTCCTTCAGGATAACCAGGTGTTTTAGATAGAAAATTAATAACATTTAATCGAAAACCATCAACACCTTTATCAAGCCAATAACGCATTATTTTATACATTTCATCACGTACCATTGGATTATCCCAATTAAGATCAGGTTGTTTTGTTGTAAATGTATGTAAATAATATTCACCGGTAATAATATCATATGTCTATAATGCATAATAATTATTGAGAAAAAAGGAAAAACAATATGTAAATTTACCCAAGCAGGACCACCAAAACATGCTCCCCAATGATTCGGTGCTTTTCCATCATGACCTGGTGCCCAATGATAAAAATTTCTATATGGATTATCTTTACTTTTTTTTGATTCAATAAACCATGGATGTTCATCACTTGTATGATTCATAGCAAGATCCATAACTAATTTTAATTGACGTTTTTTCATTTCTTTTAACATTACATCAAAATCATCCATTGTACCAAGTTCAGACATTATTAAATAATAATCACGAACATCATATCCACTATCATAGTTAGGTGAATCACAAATTGCACTAGAAAATTTCAAAAAAAAAAATAATGAAGTTGTTTTTTTTTTTTTATTTTCTTTTAAATAAAATTTTTCCTAACCTCAACCAAATTATATCAACACCTAATTTTTTTATATAATCAAGTTTCATTGTTATACCATTAATATCACCAATACCATCACCATTAGAATCAAAAAATGATCGCGGATAAATTTGATAAACAACTGAATTATGCCACCAGTCATTATTTTTTTCCGTTGACATGATTAAACTTTTCTAAAATATACAAAAAAAAACAACGAGATAGAATAAATTTTTGTTTGAGTGCAAACTCAAAACATTCCATATTGCTTTTTCCTTTTTACTTTCAAGGACTAAAAATAATTCATAAGATAATAAAACACACTAAGTAATTATTAAAAAGGAAGGTTATCAATTTGTAAACTATTGTAATTGGTGGAACATAATGATAAATGTAGAGGTCACTATTCTACAATATATAAATGAAAAAAAAACTCCAATAAATTAATCAATGGAAGTGGTTTAGAAAACAATATTTTTGCTGACGATTATTTCTAGTTGACTTATATCTACAATCTTAGATAAGTTTCTGAAACTGAGCTATCCAAAAAATGTTCTTCTCTTTTCGCAGCTTGAAAATTTACAAAGAATGAGATCGATTAGTATGTAGTTAGTCTTCATACGATAACAAGAAATAGCTTTCTGATTGATTGTAATCATTTTTTGTAATATGAGATTGGTTACTTGTAAGTACACTAATCATAAAGAATATATCCTGCTAAAACCATGTATTTTTTTTAGTATTAGTAGTACTTTAAAATTTTAAGCTCTTAAATCTTGCTGCTACTTTCTTTAAACTAGACTTAGTAAAAACTAATTCTTATCATTAAGTTTCTTGCTGTCATGAATGTATATACTGAGTGCTAAAAGTTCAACGAAACCTTTTTTCTCTTACTTAGATAAATGAATTTTATTAAATGATATAAATTCATCATTTGGTTTTTAGATTTTTTTGGAAATGTTGCATGTACAAATCTTTTTCACAGTCGGCAATAAAGTTTTCTTCGAGCTAATTTAGCTTTATTGCTAGAGACGAAACATATGTTTTTAACTTGAGAGATTTCGTGAATGCAAACTATAGAATCTAATGATGTTTAGTTTTCTATCTAAGATTAAACTCTTTATTCATGCTCAGCAATATGACTCGACGATGAGCCACATTTTATAGTTTGTAGAACTATATGTGTTGATTATCTTAGTAAAACCTAAAAATTAAAAACTTGACAAATAAATAATGGTACTAGGGTCAACATATTGAAAAAACTTCAAATAGATCTGTTGCTGTGGTTATGACATTATTTAGTATTTTAAACTAACGAACGAACCATTCCAAGTAATAAATCGTTTCTGAGTTTGAACTCTGTGCATAAGGTGGACCACAATGAGGTATAAACAACTCTAAAAGGATAAGCGTCATTATGTCTTTCATCCATAGTTATAGCCATTTTACTAGAATTTTAGCCCACAAGATGGTGTACACAAACAAAATGAATGAGGATATTTGAACTTGAAATTTTGCCTGACAATGTGCCTAGACATGGGCAAGATCGACTTTTTGTATATTTTCATTATGGTTCTGTTGGATGCATTAGCTTTTGTACTCTTGGTAGAGGGCAATTCCAAGTTTTCATTCGTAAATATGAAGTTCTGACGTACTCTTAGAAATTAGCACTTTTAAAGTCGTTTTTTGAGTTGCAAAGCGTATAATATTCAAGATGTTTTCTTGAACTTTGTTTCACTATTGTGACATCCCACATATCTAGACCTATTTTTCTTGCCTTATCAGCATTTGTTGGACAGAGTTATTGACAAACGACAAAGAAATTGTTTTGAAGAAATGTAACACTCAATTTGGGTTTTTAAGACATTCTATAGAAATGTTTATAAAGAAAAATAGGCCTGGGTGACTGGAGACTCACAATCATAAAACAAAGTTAAAGAAAAAATTCTAAATATAATTTTTTTCCAACTCAAAACACGATTTTAAAAGTGCTACTTTCTGGAGTATTTGAGAATTTTATGTTAATGAATAAAAACTTGAAAATGTCCTCTACCACAATTACAAAAACTAATTCATCCAACAGAACCATAATGGAAACATACCATTTTCTTTTCTTGACAATGACTTTACGGACACCCTGTATGTATCCTTTGGTGGAAATGTATCTTTTCTTAAGAAGAAACATTGCTCTTTTTATCAATACTATTTAAATAAATTTTTCAATGATTTATTTAGTCCTTTTGTTAAAAGATACTGAAAAGTTCTATAGTCTTTCATGAAAATGCTTTCGATTTCGATTCAGAATCTCTCATCCCTAAATATGTCATGTCAGATTTGTAACTGGTCCTCGTCGATTAGAAAACATTTTATATATAAGCCTTTTTTTCTGATAAAACTTGTTGAGAGCGAATTTGAGTGCTCTTATCATAATAATCAAAGTGTTGTTTGAAGAAGTATCAGTTTTATTTTCTTTTGTTCTTCCATACTGTTTCATATTTCATTTTTTAAAAAGTACAATCAAATTGTGTTACTCGAGCTAAACTTATTTCAAAAATGTTTTCTTAAAGATCAAATTTAGGTTTAGACTGTCGTTTGAAGGGAAACGTTATGTTTGTTTGTAAATGTCGAGTGAGAGAATTCAAGATTTGGAGTTTGGCAATCAGAAGATGGATGACTCTGGTTTTCCTGAAGATTTTTAAAAGCCTGAGTGCAAAAAGAAATATTATTTTGGAGTCATTTCAACTAAACAATTAGCACTAATCTAACAAATCGATGGGATCGAACCGAATCGAACTATTCACCGGTTACAACTCTGTATCGTTCTATAGGCTAAGATTCTAGTAAAGTGGCTATAGAGCTGCACAGAAGGTCTAAGAGCACTTATTCTTTTGGAGTTCTCCTTATCTCATTGAAGTCTGCTATGTGCACAGAGTTTGAACTCAAAAATGATTTATCACTTGGCACGGCTCCCTATTTAGAACTTCTATCGGTTGTTGATGTATGTGTATGATAAGGCTATTCAAATCCAATTTTCCACGCAAACTTACACCTTAAAACCTCTCTCTCTCTCTTTAAAATACTCAGCGCAGATAACACTAGAAAGTCTGATTGATAGGCGAAAAAACATTCTGATAAACTTTTTTTAATGAATGACTATTTATGGAACTATCCAATTGTAATTATAAAAGTTTGAAACTTTCGGTGATACTATAGCACATTATCATTTGATGAATGAATAGTTATAATCCTGAGTCCCGATTTTGATGGACTTTCATTCTAACATAAAATATATAGTTTTATTTATGTTTAATTTGAGTCATATCTTCTCTAAGGTATATCGTAAAGGAAAAAAGTAGGGGGAGGCTGGTGCAAGAAACATTTGCATAGAGCTTCAAAAGTACATATACAATTCTCTTGAGAGTCGAGGGGGAGGAGAAACGTTTTTTCAATAGCAAAAACAATTTTTACTGCAAAAAAAATGAAAAATTTCTTGATGTGAGGGGTGCTCCCCGCTGTCGTGACATCTCTGCCACGTACAAAAATCATATTTTCAACAACCCTGTTGAATCAAATTGCTTCGGATGTTTTAAGTCAGGCACAATTATTTTATTTCATTGCACACTGTTGAGCATATATATATATATATGCTTGCTTGATTTCTCATAATCTATTGAAAAAATTCTAAAAATAGTAAAAAAATGAATAATAATGACGCAGATGTGAACATAAAGTACGTTAAATATGATATATACTATGTCAATATTTCATTTTGTTGATAAAACGACGAAATAGTGAATCACTGTTCTTCGTATAAAGCAACTTTGTTTTTTTTTTCTAGAATGTTGACTGTTGTCTTCATTATTTGATAATAATTTTCTAAGCAAAAACAGTTCGATTTGATAAATAAAATGGTTTCATTTAAAAGTAAATTTTATTTTTCTCTATTCGAAAATTTTCATTGAAAGGTCATCATATGTAAAAAATGTTGTATGTTGGATTCAGAAAATTCTTTAACGACGGCATGAAAAAGAAAAAGAAAAAGTCAAAAATATAAAATGACTTTCAATCAAAGTCTTATGAATTTTTTTTTCGCATGTCGACTGATCTGAATCTTATTCGTACATGTTCTTTTATCCACAATAAATTTTTATAAATATTTTCAAATATATATCAATTATAAAAAAATACTAAAACTGAAATAATTTATATGCATAGGTAAAATTAATAAGATACGATTTTGTTGAGGACTTTACCTTTAAACCAAGTGAACAAACCTATTCGTAAAAATTTATGGAAATTTCAAACCTTGATATTGTCTCTCGACATATATGTTTCATATTCATAACAATGGATAGAATCCTTGGATATATTTTTTTTTTTATCGAACGAAAAGAAAAAGAAGGCGTGACTTTTTCCTTCTATTTACCCTTGTTTTTCTTCTGAGAAGCGTTAAAAAAATAGGGGTACAAGCACGATGCATTCTTTGTTAAAATTAATGTTGATTACCTGTGTTACGAAATCGTTTCGTTCTGTTTTCAGTGCAAAAAGATTGGACCATACAGAAAAACACGATACAAATTCATATTTCATACCATAATACGACAATAAGCGATCAACCAAGAACACGAAAAAACGATGACTACAGCAACCAAACGACGTAAAAAAACCTTGAATAGACAACGTGAGAAAGATTTTCGTTATTTCGAATATTTTTTTCATTTCATTCATGTAGACTCTAGTGACGCATCTCCAAAAGTTAACAACAATGACTTATATGACTTAGCAACTGATCATAATTTCATTGCACCAAATGAACGATTTCCTAGTGCTATTGGTTTACTCTCTGTTTTGATGAATAGACATATTATAGATGCATCCTTTTCAAAATTATATCAACAAGGGTAAATCTAAAGAAAAAATGTCATAGTTTTTATATTAATATGAATCATTGTATAGCCTACAAATTGGTTGGGATAATCTATTCATACAAGAAGGACAAAAGTTGAAACCAAATGATGTTTCTGTTTTGAAATGTTTTGTTTTAAATCGATTATTATATGAATATTACAAAGTAAGCACATAAAGAAATGTATAAGACTGATTCTAAAAAATGTCGTTTTTTTGTTATTTCTACATATTAATAATTATAGTTCATTGAAATTGAAATAAGTCTTTAATACAAATAGATATTAACATTTAGATTTCACTCATAAACAAAAAAAATTAGTTGCAAAACGATTTCAATTCATTTCAGTCTTTCTTCTAAAAAAAATGAAAATTGTAGAGAAATATCGTCCTTTCGTGAAATCATTCTTGAAAAAATTTTAAAAAAGAAACTTCGATTTAATCACTCATAAAAGTTTGACTAACGGTCAAGCATTGTTCATCGAATGCAGATATCAATACTTGTATGAATCCATAGTTGCTGAGTCTTGTTATATTATTGTAGATTTCGTTTTAACGATAGTAAATATATGTCAGTGTATTATGAAGGAACGAAGCAGAAATATATACGCTTCAAGTACAAAATTAAGTGTAAGTGAAGGACATTCGCGTGCATAAAAGTGCGACGAAGTACAGCTGAATCATAATGAAGTCACAATTTTTTTTTCTTTTCGTCTAAACAGACCCTATTTTTGTGACTAATGATGATATGATTTCAGTATATCGAGTATGTGTATATGCATAATTTGTAAATGCATTAGAAAGAACGCTTATAATAAACTGTATTGGTTGTTTTCGAAGTTCATTTGAAACGCACTTAAATGACTTATCCTAAATGATTTGCTTTTCCGTTGGATGAAGTCGAAGAATCAATGAATAGTTCCTTTCAGAATATTGTTTTTATCATGTGTATTTCAGGACTCGAACTTATTTAATCAACAAACAAAAGCTTTATATGATGAAATCAAATCACGTATGATTCGAGACTTTGCACAATGGGTAAATAATTAACGATAGATATATAACCATTATATTTATATAATTATTTTCAGACACCACAAGATCTATTTAATGAAGTTCGACATTGGCAAGATATGCAATGTCGACGACGTCTATTCTATTTTCATCCTCAAGAAACTGCACCACTACCAGGTTTATTAATGTTACATAAAGCGTATGTACTATATCATAGAAATAGAATTTTTTTTTTATCCTGTTTATTGATATTTAGTGCGACTAATTGGTGTCATTGTTTAATAAAATATTATCAACAAAACAAGAAACTTTGGGAAACAGAAGGACGTAAACATTTTATAGAACAATTTAAACAGTCAGTTATAGTTTTGTTTTTTGAAACTAAAATACAGAAAATGTTTATCAAATCTAGCTCATTTATTATTGTTGCTCAGCCAACAGGTTCAGAGGGTGCGGCAGTTACTCAATATATTAAAAATGGATTTAGTCATACGGCGAAATTACACTCACGTATTATCTGTTTGTTAGATCCTGATATTCTTGCAGATTATATAGAACTATCACATATAGGTATCACTAGTATAAGATATGTCATCGAATCATGTATTTTTATGATTGTTTCTTAGATGTAATGCTTTATCCATTGAATCGAGAAGCAAATAATAAACAAGAACAACAACCATCAATCGAATGGGAAAAAAAAGATGTAATGAGTGCTGAAGGTGTTCCAGTATCAATTTATTTTGCTGAAACTAACACACTAGAACTTGGAAATTTTGATTCTGTATATAAACGTCTTTCATTTAATTCAACGCTTTGTCAATTGGAATTTCGAATAAAAATAAAAGTAAAAATTCATTTTCATGAATCTTTTTTTTTTTTTTTATATATTACAAAATTAGATAAAAGATCCACAATTTGAAGAAATGATTACATTCACTTCACAACCATTTGGTATTTGTTCTCATGGACAATATTTTCCAAAATTTCTTGCACAAATATTTCTTTATGAGATGAAACAAATTTTGAATAATGTATGTAATAGACGTTTGCATATATATATATATCTAGAAGGTGTTTCATAAGTCTCAATATCATTTTTATTTTTTGTATCTCGGCCACATTTGCAGATGGATGAATATTGAGTGTGTATGCACATGAAGAGTAGCAAATAAGTTATCATTTAAGAAAAATTGTACACAATGTGCGTTAACTAAAATAAAATATTACATTTGTAAAAAGATCGAAAAAATTTTATCACAGTTAGTTTTTCGACATAGTTGAACATTAAGGAATATCATTTTTTTTGTCTGCAGTGAGCCGTATCTTCATGAAGGAAAATACTTAGGGATGCACTGATTCCAAATTCAATTCCAATTCGTGGTTCGGATTTAACTAGAAGTGAATTTGAGTTTGACTCAATAATATTAAACTTGTTAACGTAAATTGATGATTCAACACCAATTTTTTAAATACCAAATCTAGTCAAATCTAAACCAAGAATTGGAATGAGATAGGATTGGATTTGGATGAAAATATCATGGTATTTGCTTTTAGTTTCAAGAAGGTACGGTCTCCATAGACGAAAAAAATGAAATTTCGTTATGTTCGACTATGTCGAAAGAAATGACTTTGATATTTTTATCAATGAATATTTTATTGGAGTTGATGCAAATTGAATTCAATGTCTCTTTAATGATAGCTTATGTACTACTCTTCAAATGCATATATTCAATATTAATCCACCTGCAAGAAGAGAGTTTGGTTCTTTATAATGGTTATTTCTCGAAATCAGTTCTTTTAGCATAGACCGTCTTAAAAGCTAATTTTCTATGGATTCTATCAAGTTCCAAAACAAAAGCTTTTGTCTTGCTATCATATAGAGATTCTGATTAAGGCATTGCATCGCCTGGATATAATTGTTTTGTATTTCATCACGTAGCCTAAAAAAAGTAAATCGATTGCTTTAGAAAAATCTAGACATGTTGGGAAAAACTTTAAATAGAAATTTTGTAACTTCGAAAGTTGCCTACAAAATGTACAATTTTAAACCAAACTGCATGAAGGGAAAATCAATGTTTTTCTTTTAATGTTACTGTTTTATTAATAACTCTTCTGAACAAAGATCTCTAGCACCGAGTCTTTTTAGATTACCTTGAGTAACTTATCATACATCTGACATATAAATATTAGCTCTAGAAAATTTCATTATCCATAGATATACGTACTATAATTTTACAAAGTCAAGTGATTAACGAATGACTTTGCTTGCAGATGATTTGATATATGATTTTTCTATTATAGAACAATGAGGTAACAGATCCTGATATTATTACTGAATTCATTCGTCGGTATTATATACGTATGACGGGTGTTGAATTACTCGATCATACGAGTCTATATATTCGACAATTGTTTACACAACCAATCAATGGTTCGATATTTATTAAAAATTATTCTGTATTTGTATATTTACATGCATTTAGATGTGAAAAGTACAATGACAACTAATACTGCAGATAATATATATGAAGTAAGATGAAATTTAAATTTTTATAATTTAAAATTTTATTGATATATTTGAAAGGAAATTTTAGCTAAAATTATAAGTCAAATACATTTTTTGGTTTTACATCCGGTTTTAGCACTAATGTATAATGATAGGTAGAGTATTCATATTTTATTATGTTGATTTATTATTTCAAACGAGTTTTTTTTCTTGAATAGTCTTTTCCTTGGTATATGCAATGGTCTTGAAGTAGATAAATTGCTAAATGGTACTCAAGAACAACCTCATTTGTTGTTACGTTTTAATACTCTTATACATCATCAATGGAATTCAAATGCTATGGTTCATTTTATTGTTCATGATGGTAGACATGAAATAAAAATTTGTTTTTTGAATGATAAATATTCATCACATTTATAGGCCATCTAAAAAGAGCAAGTTTTGATATGAGAACATTTGCTAATGAATTGTGTAGATTCATTTGTGAATCAATCGGTGATACGACAAAAAAGGCAGTGGTCTTATCTACCACGTCACCTCGTAATTTTACAAATTTTCAATGGTATTTCCGTAAGTTGTTTACAATTGCCATGTGTAATCAATCCTTTCTAACGATATGTAGATAATGAATTGCATCGACTTAACAAAATGGCATCTCCAAGTAGTGATACCTATGATCCACTATTGCCTATTCTTTGGATGACAATGTAAGAATTATAGTGAAATTATTTTATTTTCGATTATCTCAATGATCATTTCGCAATTTTAGGAGACAACATGATGATAACAATGATGTACGAATGAATGTTATTTCTAATAACATGACGCATAAAAGAAAAAGACACCGTTCAAGTTCTCTTCCATTCATAGAATCTGTTTCGTCAGTTTCTCCATTGACTTCAATGAATATTGCTGTACACTTAGATGGCAAAGATGATACTTCATTAGAGTCAAATAGCTTTTCTTCAGATTCTCATTGTTCTACGTTGCTCGCGCCTGGTAAGATGATACGAATTCATTCTAAAGTATTCATGCTAACATGGATTTACATTTATTTTCAGCTAGTAATAATTCATTGGCGGCAGCAGATGAAGCCTGTCAGTCAAATACTCAAGAAAATACTACAAAGAATCGACAATTTTTAATTGAAGTACCTGGAAATATAGAAATATCTCCTGCAGTACTATTTCGTCAATTGGCAGAAAAATTCGCGAGTTTAGCTAATGACAAAAATGAGGATACATCTTCCAATTATCTTATTCGACCAAAGCAATCAATAGCATCATTATCCAATATAATCTGTGTAAACGATTCTAGAAAAATGAAATCTTGTTTTGTTGATTCCGGGAGCAGATCTTGTTTATCTTCTGATGTAAGATTTTTTTTTCACATACGAGACAATACATTTTTTGTTTCTATAATTAGCAAATTTCAAAAATTGAATCGAGTCCATTAAACGATGTTATTCACGATGATATACCAAATCAATTGAAGATTAAAGAAGAACCGGAGGATATTGATTATATTGTTTTGCATAATAGAGCGAAATGTGAATAAATGGTTATTATAAATTTTAACTAACAAAGTCTGTTTTATAAAGAGCTGAAAAACTAAACGACTGTCATCTCAATATTAATCTTCGTGTTGTATATTTTGTTGAATGATAATTTTGCTTTTGATTTCAAGGAATTTTTCGTCAGTATTTATAGACTCATTGATCATTAGAAGTCTGACATAAATCAATAGTATGCCGGCAATCTAGTTGATAAAAATCTTACAATCTTCGACCTTCACTTTGAACTAAACTGAGAAGTCTATTCTTCAGTCGAGCAACTAACATATGTTTAACTGCTACTTTATGATCATTATCACAACAACTCTTTATTGAAAGAAACTACAATCTATTTACGAAATGCTTTGTTTAATTGTGATCTTACGATTAATTTTCATTCAGCTGCCCTTCTATACTTTCTGATACTTCTTGGAATTTCTTTGATTCTACATCCTGCCAATTTAATAACTATCTTCAAACCTCTCATCAAACAATACTTCCATATTGTCTAAATTAGGATACATCAAGCCTTTTCCAATCGTGCTGTCCTGTCTTTCAAGAGCGTTGTTAAATGAATCTTGCACTTTCTAATGTTTATTTTCTTGCTAATATACATATTCATAATTTGGTTGATTTCACTTTTGATGTGTTTCAACGTAGCATCTCTTAAAGATTTTGGGTGTGGGTGTGGGTGTGGGTGTGGGTGTGGGTGTGGGTGGGTGTGGGTGTGGGGGTGGGTGTGTTGGGGGGGTGGGGGGGGGGGTGGGTGGGGGGGTGGGTGTGTGGGTGGGTGTGGGTGGGGGGGTGGGTGTG